>LTAE01003262.1:0-16737 GCA_001647135.1 Pontederia paniculata
GCTTGACGAATGAACTAAGGCTAAAGCTCTGAACTGCGAACGTCCGAAGGTGAACGATGGACGACCGAGGCACCAGACGACAGTTCAACGTATGACTTCACAAGAACAATGGTCGACCGAAGCTGAGGAAGCGGACGATCGAGGAGTAGGTGAAGAGTATTGTACTTGCATTAACGACTAGTTTTCTGTGAGAGAAATTAGGTCGTTTGTGCAAGAGTATAAATTATAATCCCAAGAGTCCTGGGAAGTAACTTTGGCAATTTGATTAGCAAACTATAGAGCTTGAGTGAAGAAGCCTTAGTTCCTCTTCTGAGAATTCGAGTGTCAAATCCATAATAGAAGGAAGTTAAAGTGTTCGTTCAAGAGTGAACATTTGTAAGAGGTTATCTTCTTGTCCTCGAGAGAAAGAAAGGAGAAGAAGAAGTTGTAAGGGAGTCTTCACCCCTTGAAGAAGGAGTTTAGTAATCTCCGGAGATCTCGAGGTTGAGAAGACCGAAGCTGGAACGTAGGTCAGGGTTTCGGCTAAACCTCATCAACAAACATTTGTTTGTTTGTGTGTTTCTTCTTTCTTGCATTTGCATTTGTGTGCTTCCGCTAAGATAACTATTTTTAGATTGTCAAAAATTTTAATACACCAATTCACCCCTCCCCCTTTCTTGGTGCCATCTAGGTCCTACAAACAAATATCGTCCGATGGATTCGTGTAACATCAATGGGCGACCAAAGTAGCTTGAAGCAAAGATGAAAGAGAAGCAAATGTCGGTCGATGGATTCATGTAACATGAGTAGGCGACCAAAGCAACTTGAAGCAAAGACGAAAGAGAAGCAATGGTCGCCCGATGTGTTTAGTGGGACAACAGTGGCAACCGAAGCAATTCGAAAAAAAAGTATATAGGCCACCCGAAGAAGGATGGGAAGACCCATGGAAGCTGAGCTGATGAACTAAGGCTGAAGCCCGCGATTTCGGATGTCAAAAGGTGGACTGTGGACGATCGAAGCACAACCGATTGATTGAAGGTTGAATTCACGAGAGCAGCGATCGCCCGATGAGAAAAAGCGATCGATCGAGGAGTAGGTGAAAAGTATTGTACTCCGCTTAACGGCTACTTTCGGTGAAAGAGAGTGATTAGACTATTTGTAAGGCTATAAATCTATCTCCCATGAGTCGTGGGAATAACTTTGGCCATTTAGTTTTTAAGAACTTGTGAGTTTAAGAGATAAGCCTCAGTTCCTCCTTCTAAGAGTATTCTTGTGAGAATTTAGAGTAAAAGGAAACTTTGGGTGTTCAAATATTGAGCTGAAAGTTGTAAGAGGTTTCTTTATTGTCCTCAAAAGTAAGAAAGGAGAAGAAAATTGTAAGAGAGCATTCGCCCTTGAAGAAGAAAAGATAGTGATCTCCGAAAATTTCGAGATTGAGAAGATCGGAGCAGGATCGTAGACCAAGGATTTTGGCTGGATCTCGTCAACAAACTTGTTGTGCTTATTTTTTTCTCCTTGCATTTTACTTTACTTGCAATTATTCTATGATTATTTATGTTAAGTAAAATTATTTTAGAGTTAAAATTTTGATACACAAATTCACCTCCCTTGGTGCCGTCTATTCCCTACACTTTTAACTATGCAACTTAGAGTCATTAAATGCTTTTAACTATGCAAGTAGTTTGACGCATTTTTCAATCGCAGTTGACTTGCAATCATATTACAAGAGTTTTTAGCATCACATTATTCATGACTAGCGATTGATAGTGGCATCGCTACTAACCATAATTCTTGCAGTGTTGCTTGATGTTTGGTTCAAAAAATGTCATGAAGAAAATCTAGAAAATTTTGGTTCTAATTAATGGGTTTTGGTCGATGTGATATAAGAATACAAAAACAGTAAAATAAAATTGTTGTATTAAATTTAAAATAATATAATTATAATTATTTAAAAATATATGTAGTACAAATTAATAAAAATTCAATAAATAAATAATGTTAAATTAACGTGACAATAATTGTACTTCTTACTCCAATTATATAAATTTACTATGTATAACAAAGTCATTATTTTATTATAATTAATAGTGAATAAATGTTCTAAGTTAAGTAGGTATATTATAATAGTATAAGCTTGCTTTGATACATAATTAATAGTAAGACGATTGGCATTTCTGCTCATTGCAATCATCTTAGTGTAATATTAAGTTAATATTTAAAATTATATGCGAAGCTTATAGAACTCTAGAGCTTAGATAAAAGTATTTTTTGTGCCGAATAAGTATAGTCATAAAATAACTAATATACTATCAAGATCAAATAAATTTCTTTTATGATCACCTAAACATGTATAAACATCACTATAACATACTCAATTCATAGAATACCATTGGTGAATTTCGCTCCCAACAGCTAAAGTAATGCAAAACGATTTAAAATTTTCAAAATATTTTTATTACATAAAATAAAAGAATTATAGATTTGTGTAGATTCATATAGACAAGTATGAATATTATGACAAGAATATTAAAGTTTATGTAATATGAAATTCTATACTAATTTGATTCGTTTCGTTAACCTTAATTCTAGAATTTAACAAACTTAATTGTTATATAATACAAAAATGTAACATCAAATGCAGAAATGTAACATCAAAGAAAAAGAAAAAAAGAAAACTAAGTCTCATGAGATGAATGAAATCTCATTATTTCAATAATTATATACATTTACTTCACTCTTTAGTAATTCTGTACTGAAGCTATTTCTTTAACAATTGAAAAGGAGATTGTAATACAATTTAATCTTGATGGATACTAAAACCTCCACCAACTGCATCAAGAAATTGGTGGTAGTATGACATTAATTTCTGCAGCTGTTCTAGGACTAGTTTTGGATAATGTTTTTGGTATAAATAATTTATATATCCAGGCTCAAATGGATAATAACTGATTCAGTTCAACGGTGACAGTGTTAAGATTTTTTTCCATAAATGTGCTTATGTTGAACAGAAGAGAAATGTGCTTTCAATAACATTTTTTTCTCGTATATTTAGGCTATTAGGACTGATCCAACTGGAAAGCGTAAAAACATCTGATTTTGACATTCTTCTCATATATAATAACAATGTTATTTCAATAAATTCAAAATAATAGATTTTCATTCTTATGATTGTGACACAACTGCCTATAAGTTAGACCAGTAAAAAGGGGAAACAAGATAGTCACCGAAATAGCAGATAGGTAGGAAACAGGTAGGATGGTCCATTATTTGATGTTTAAGGCATTTATTGGACTTCTATTATTAGAGCTTAAATTGTGAATATAAAAACTAATTTGACCGGCTGAAAATTTAACATGTTATTTGTAAGAGTTATCCTACCTCAACTTTAATTTAGCATTAAATTTGAAGTATCAAACTTTTATGATATGACTTTTGATTAAATATAAAATGCACAACATTTTAGCAGCATTGCTACATGTACATGAAATAGAGTTTGGTCATTTTTGTGTGCTGAATGGCCTGACCAAATAAATAATTGGCATATAAGTTGTACATTGTTTAAACCCCAACGACAACTAAATCTGGCTACATTTTGTTCTCCTCGAGATGGTGTAAAGTACCTGCTAATTGAGGGAACCTTATACATTTCTATCAAAGCAACACATCTTGAGATCTTCAAGCCATCTTTGCATGCCAAATTTGGTCATCATCACAGGGAAGTATTCATAACATAAAATCATGATGAATATGATATGACCTCCAATAACATTTAATTTGACGTAGTTAAGTTAATTTTTCCAATAAATTTCCCTATGCATGTTAATAACATAAGTACTCACAACATGACTTGCATGACATAATTTAATAAAATGTGGATCTTGATTTTTTTGTTAAGTTCAAATGCTTATATCAGACAAGATGTAGTCATGAGCCTAATAACATGTACTTCCATGTGAGGAATAATTTAATTTCTTATTTCTGTTCAATATAGCAACCAATTGACACTAATTTCTCTTCTTGCTTGTCCATGGAACAAGAACCAATTTTGTATGTGCACCATGATGTTGATCAATGGGTTGAAAGATTGGAGATATCCTACCCCAACTTTCATTAGATTCATGTTCATGTTGGACTATGAAATGTGAATGTTTTTACAATAAAAAACTCTTAGTTATCAAATAATTTTTTTTTGTCTTAGATTAATTAGAGACTAATAACTTTCTTTATTAATAGGGTTAACACCAAAAGGACCAAAATATATAATGTATTAGAAAAGTTTTTTTTTCTTAAGTTCTTACTTTATATCTCGATATAAATTAATTAGAAATAGGGTTAACACTGAAATAAATTAACTAGAAATACAAGGTGCTTAATTTATATCTTGAAATAAATTAATTAGAATTAGGGTTAACATCGAAAAAAACTGACATAATTTATTAGAAAGATTTTTTAAGTATTTATCTTATATCTCGAAATAAAAGAATTAGAAATAGGGTTTAGAAAAAGCCAACATAATTTATATGGTTGACACTGAAAAAGAAAAAAAGAATATAATTTTAGTTGTTGCATCCCTGCCAAAGCCCTCTTTCCCAGACCTACCCTATCCCTCTCCCTCTCTCTCCCTCTCTCTCTCTCTCTCTCTCTCTTCTCTCCTCTCTTCCTCCTCCTCCTGCTGACCACCTCCATTGCCATGTCCCTTTCTCTCCCATGCTTCATGGCCTTTTTCTCTCTCCTCTTTTATTTCCATTTCAGCTGAGAAGGCCCTTGATGCATCAGTTTCTTCTCTGCAACCACATTTCTCCTGTGTTCCACTTCCAGCTAAGGAGAGAGAGAGAGAGAGAGAAAGAGAAAGATGTTACCATATGTTGAAACACTGTACGTCTCAGGTACTTCTCCAGCAGACCAGGAGAAGATCATGATCAGCTCTACGACCTCCTCCCTCGTCTCCCCGTGCCATGGCCATCAACCAGCTGCAGCTTTCTCCTCCTTTCCTTGGTTCCCGTTGTCTCCCTTCGCCTTTGATCAGGGCCTGCAGGTGTTTCCCATCGATGAGGAGGTTGCCCACATAGTTGAGGAGGAGCTGAATGCGTCCACAGAAATGCCGCCTCCTTCAGATCCGCCGGCAGCTGATCACATGACCGAGGTCATTACTGTGACTGTGGCGCCTTCCGTGCAGGCTGCCAATGCTGCTGCCGCTGCATTGCCTGAGGAGAAAAAGAACAACGCAAGGAAGCGCTTCAGGACTGATCGGCACAGCAAAATACACACCTCCCAGGGACTCCGTGACCGGAGAATGCGGCTGTCCCTTGACGTCGCCCGCCAATTCTTCGATCTCCAGGACATGTTGGGCTTCGACAAGGCCAGCCACACCATCAGCTGGCTCCTGACGCAGTCCAAGGAGGCCATCGCGCAGTTAACTACTCGTTCCTCTCCAGGGGCCAATCGCCAAGCTTTCAACAGCCCTCTCAGCAGCTTCGGCAGCAATGACTCGTCTTCGGAGGGCGAAGCCATCTCGCCGAATCCAAAGCCGCCCCCTGGAGGTTTCCAGCCTCTGGGTGCAGTTGCACCGGACGCCAAGTCTGCGAAAGAGTCAAGGGACAAAGCTAGAGCAAGAGCAAGGCAAAGAACAAGGGAGAAGAATCAGAAACGTTTGCTTCCAAATGCTTGCACATTGGATTATCAACTAGTGGCGGCTCCTTCCAAAGCTTCTATTCTTGCTGCTAGTGATAGTTTAATTTGAGGTGCCTGCAAATTGGAATGTTATGAATGATCACAATCCAGTCACCAGGATGCCTTCCTGGGGCTTTTGCAACAGCCATGAAGAAGCCAATCTAATGGATGAACAGCTGAAAATTGTGGATCCAGGTAACAAGCATGAAGATATGGTCATTTCCTGGCTGATGTAAGAACACCAGCATGAAAGTGTTCTTGGTCTTAATCTTTTTGGTATAAAAAGATAATAATAAATCAGAAGAAGAGAGAGTGATATATGTGTGTGGCTATCTAAGTAAAATTTTCCACTCATGTAAGGTACCAACAATTTCAGACATTTATCCATGGGTTCATCAAGCATATGTCTCATATATACCTAGCTAAGTTTATTTGTATTCTTCATTTCTTTGAAGAACTTGTCTCTATATACTTTGTTTCATTGATGTTGAAATTTGAGTCCTACAATGACATTACATTCTGCATGTCATTTCGTTTAATCTTATATCTTGTTCCCAGCTGAAGTGTGCTGCCTTAATATCTCATACCATAAATCACTGTCTAATTTAATTGTTTGCATAGGTGAATGTTAGATATATACTTTTAGGTCATGACTGGTTTTATAACAAGGAAATCTGATAGATTTAAAATGAAAATGTAATTGATTGGAATAATTTAAACACTCCTACTATCATGTTTGATTGACTATGAAAACTGATGAAATTTCATTGTAGCTATTATCCCACTAAAAGTGCATGTGAAATTAGAATAAAAATCATGATAATGTTTTTTTTTTGCCAAATGATGACATAATATGAAAAAACATCATGTAAACTTATAGAGGAAAAGTTGTAAACTGAGTTGTTATCCTATATATCTAAGGTGCTAAGAATTTGATATAGTTCTCTTTGCATATTTGCCAACTATATATGTCTAAGTTGGTTGTTTTCTCATTCTTAATTTTCTTTCAAGAACATGCCTCTAAATTTTGCTTAAAGCATTACATAATATGAATTCTTAGATATTATGAATTTTCAAATATTAAAATGCATCTCATTTAATCAAAATCTTCATATTTTACTTATAAGACACCAATATCTCCCCCGCTCCCTCTCTCTCTCTCTCTCATTTTAAGAATACGCTAATAAAGATAAGATATATTACTTTTATTTAATAACATGACATATAATTTAGTTCTTTTATTTAACAATAAGTATCCAATAGAAATAGTTATTATTTTCAAACTTCATTAAATTTTTCATCATGTGAAGAAAATAATCAAGAAATAAGAAAATTAACATAAGATATACACTTTGTTCATCTAAAGGAAAATGTTTATTTTTCGAACTGAATGTTCCTTATGATACAATATAGAATGAGGTTCACTTTATATATTTATCATTCATTCTCACTCCATATGCACTCCCTTTTTAATGAATCAAGAGTAACTTTGGTTGCTGCAACACCTACAAACATGGGTATACTTTTTAATAGTTTTTAGCACTTGATGATATATTCTTGACTTTTTTTCATCAATAACGAGAAACAATATTATTAACTAATCTAGCTATGCAGGAAAAATGTTTTTTTTTTCAATTGGAGACATGTTTTGAGTAGTTCATTGTTGTATTTAATGACACCAAATTATACTATGCAACTAGATAAAGAAATAAATAACTCACTTAATAAGCTTGCTTGAATATAATTAACTGATGAATCCTCTCTCTCTCTCTATCTCTGCACAAAACAAGAAATATAAAGTTAATCACACATTTAACAGATTGACCATACTTAGTTACCTGTTCAGTAGTCAAGAAAAAGAGAAATAAGAGTTTAATCACTAAAAAAAGAAAATACTAAAATCAATGAGGAAATTTTACCATATTGATAAAGAAACCAATTATATACAATTTATCACTGCATTATTTGTCTCTTTTCTCATAGACAAGTAAGTTTGTACACTCATACAATTTAACAGACTTTTCTGAATAATATCTAAATTTGCAATGTCTTTAGCATATAGTTGGGTTGTCAGCAACCTACTAATTCAGGTATTAAGACATTCTCTACAGTCCATGATAGTAACCAATCAGATCACCAATGCAGTCATATGAAACCAACATCAGGACAAAATAACAGTTAAATGAGAAACAATGATGCACTTATTTGGCCATAACTACTTATCCAAGATACATGGTGAAATGTTGCACAGTTTATATCATATTGAACTCCTGTCTCCAAATTCATGTGAATATCATTCTAAATATTCCATCATTGACCATGGCAATAATACATAGCAATCACTATACATATATGTGAATATCCATGACTATATATCTTATAAAATGCTCATAATCAATTTTCTCCTTGAATTCTATTCTACATCAAAATGATGCAAATGAACCAGTTGGATGATCTCGGGGCATCATATCACATTAATTAACTTAATCATATAGAAAAATATAATATGTTTCCCCTAGCAAACATGTTACTATTAATACCACATATATTTTATGGCCAAACATACAAGACACTCAAGTGGACATGCTCTCAAGCTAGCTGGAAGTGCTTATCAATGCATGTCCAATTGTCCTAGATTTCTATACTGAACATCCTGATCAATTTGTTTCACATATGGGGTCCAGAACATATCTTGTGGAATTTCTGAAGACATGTTCAAACTGAAATATTAATTTAGTTATTCAACAGAAGAATATATGGGTATATATGGTATTGATGATGGCAAAGATGAAAACTATAAAAAAATAAAAAATTTCTCACATGAGATGAACAAACATTTGAGAGGATCAATGTATTTGCAGAAAAAAAATACCTAAAAGATTATTCATTGTTGTACAATGTGGACCTAAATTGAGTATGATTATATATCTGAAATCACTACTGGAAAGTTTGAGGTAAGTTCGCTTTGTGCTTATGTTATCTTTTTATAAGATAATTATGTACACTGTTATCAATAAAGTTTCGTTTATCTTCTTTATATAAGGTGCCAAAGTTGTTTAACCATGAGACCAGCCTCACACTAATCATGTTGAATCAAAAACCTCCTGGGAGCTGCACATATGCATATGGTAAGGTTCTTAACTATATTTTCAAGCTGCTCTCTTGCCGTTAATGTTTAAAATAATGGTAAGCTACTCTCTTGCAATTAGTGTTTAGAAAATAAAAATATTTCCTCTGCTGCACTTAACAAGCTTGTCTAGATCTCAATATAGATATTAAAATCTTACTATCTATCTTACCATCATCAAGCTCTTAACTGATTTCATTTGTCAATATTAATTGTAAGATTTAATAGGATCTTAATCAAGATGTTAAGGTCTTCTAATTCCATCAGATCATACCTATCTTAAATGGTACGAAGGTTTACAATAAATATTATATTTATAAATAATAATAATTAACTTACTTGACATTTTATCTACTTTTTCTCTCTTTTTTATTGTTTGTCCTTTTTGTTCATAGATTTTGACCTGTGAAGAAACTTAATTATGACATATTGATCTCTCAAAAACCATATATGACCTGAATTATGATCAAAGAGTTGAGTTTGCAGAACATATTAATTTATCCATTAATATACCATTATTTATGAGTTGAATCTTATTATTTTTTATTCATTGTCACTCTCGATCTCAATATCCATTATGATCTTAACAGCATTATTTATGAACTTGTATTAAAAAAAATACAAGCTGGTATAAGAGCTTCCCTCACTTCCCATGTTTACATCATCCCCATTAGACCATATAACCCTCAGGAGTATCCAAATAGTAATAGGAACATAAACTGAAGCATTTACTGAAACATTGTTACCAAGCAACCTCCCCAAGTAGCTACTACTGTTAACTATGGAACCTTGATTGTAGAAATTTCTTTCAAATTCATTGTACTATATGAATATAAAAATATGTAAAACTAAATAAAATACCTACCATTAAAATGTTTCTTTGAAATATTATTGAATATTATTATTAAATTTTCATTGGAACAATGTGGCTGTGATACTGATTACCAAGCATGTTGAACAACGATGAAATGGAAGAATGAGTAGTCTAGAGATCACTCTAGAAAGAATGGGTTAAGCTAAATGTCTATGGAACAATTGGGCAAAGACAAGGAACCATGGGGGCTAGAGGGGTGTTATGTGATTGCAGCGACTCATGGCTTGTTAGCTTCACATCCACATGCGGGCAAGGCTTATCTTTGGGAATCCTTCTTGGACAGGAACTAGTATGGAATATGGGATACAAGAGAACAGTTTTGGAATCATACTACATCGAAGCAGTGAACCTCTTGAAAGGGACTTGCTCATCGGGAGGGCACCTTAGGTAGCTTGTAGCCAAATGCCAAAACTTGTTCTTCTTGGACTGAGAGATCAAAGTGAAACATGTACACACACACACACAAAGCAATGTAGTAATCGACGTGTTGGCCAAGTATGCACTTGAAGTAGGAGGAATGCAAACTCTCAAAGGAATGTCAAGATTTTTTACTCATCTACTCTTGGGGGATTGTAATGAGGCTCAGGTTGCTATTGAATACACACACACAGATATATAGCTTAATGCACCCTAAAGCACTTTATTATTTGTAGGTATGCAAACCACATCTAAGTCATCCAATGAATAATCAATAGTAGATTTGATATGTCATATTTTCTTACCAATTTTAAGATCTATCTAAATCTACTATTAATTATTATAATTAGTGCATCAAATGCTAAAAGCTTTGTAGAAGTGAAGTTAATGGAATATATGCATAAAAGAAGAAAAAAATATGCAGATTCACAAATGCTAAAAGCTTAATGGAAGTGAAGTTAATGGAATATATATACATAAAAAATAAAAAGAATAGGTAGATTCACAAATGGTAAAAGCTTTATGGAAGTGAAGTTGATGGAACATGCCCGTTATTTTCTTTCTTAGAAACAAAAATATTTTTTTCACTCTATTTATGTCATGAATTGATAAATGCATTTTTTTTGAAAATTCTCATGAATAAAAATGCAATCTATTTGATGGTATTTTGAAAGCCTTATTCATTTTATGTTAGTTGCCCTTAACATTTGAGAGTGATGCTCCAAAGTAATTTTGTTTGCCCTTAACACCTGCCTATGGCAAGGCTCTCAGCATAAATTTTTGCTTATACAAGAATCAAACTCCAATCTTCCTTAAGTGTAAACAAGTTCTTTACCACTTGAACCAACTATCGTTTGTGGGATCCTTTTTCTTTCTTCAAGCAAAGTTGTTATAATGTTGTTTAGGTGATATGTTTTAGTTCTACCTTTGGAAAATTTTATAAATAATTGCCAACTCTTGGTTTTTTTCTTTATCATGAAATTTTAATTAAAACATCAACTACTTTATTTTAAGTTTATTGTTTGAGTAATATGTAGAAACTATGTAAAATAAGCATGTAGCAAATACATTGCCCATTAAATGCTACTTAGAACTAAACTTGAAGGTATACTTAAACATGTGACTTAAAAAACTATATATAAGTTCCATATATTCAATACATGGCTACATTTGCCTATAATAAATGTGAGCCCTTCATACATTTTACAATCATGATGAAGAAGTGTATAACAAATATATGTTGGGATTGAAAAATGTGTGAAGCATGTATCACATGCCATTTTCTTCCTTTTTATCGGTGTCGTCAACCCAATTGCGATGATGCTTGATAACTAGCATTGAAGTATAAGAAACTACTTGACTATATTTGACATTTTAGTTCAAGGAATTTAGACATCAAAACCTTCATATATAATTGATATAATCATAGTATATGGTTTCTTATGCTGCAAATTAGTATTCGGGTATCGTAAGGACCTTGAGAACAAGAGTCGGAGAAGGGAATGAAAATGACACATTAGAACCTTTTTCACATGGTGTGTGCTTAGTACATTCATCAATCTCATGTATGTTCTATTTAAATACAAACTAGTCTCAAATTTACATTTTTAACAATTCAGATTTTTGTTGCAAATGTGAGTCTTTTACACTAAAGTTATTGCACTCTTTCGCTACCATGGTATTGTCACACGAGCAAGCAAGTCACACATGTCATTGTTACATTATGATTAAATAAAGGAATTAGTTAGTTCATGAAACATATTTGTTGCACATACATGTGAAACACCTTCACAATCCATAGATTTAGTCAAGTTACCTCTTTTTTTATAATATGATTTGAGCTTTAGGGTTATAAGGCATTCCACACTCACACTGACAATCCAAGTTAGGACTTTGTTTTTCTTCGGTGTTAACCTTATGTCCAGAAGTTTAATGTGTTATGATTAATAATGTCATAAATTGACAAGACTTTCTATTATAGTTTGATTAGTAGCCTATTTGGTCATGGCTTTATTTTTTTATTTGATTAGAATAATGTTTTCATATTTAATTAGGAACATGCATGCTTCTTTAAACTCTAGGTTTATCATTTTTTTAGTTGGTTTAGGAATCTAAGATTTAAGAGATTGTAAATTCTTACGGGTTAACTTGGAGAGTCATGACAACCCTCTCTACGGGGGGTATTGTGTTTGTAATTTTTCAAATTTGAATAATTTTTTGTTGTTTCTCGATAACACAACTCTATACAGGGTGAATCTCATATATCTTCATATCCTTTTGCTTGATTGATTTTCTCTCGCCCGATATCCATAACAAATTAATATTAGAACTATATATGTTTGTACCATCCATAATAAATATCGAGAAGGGTATTTAAAATATACATTTCCTAAGATGGTCTATCAAGATTCAATTGTGTGATTTCCCCTTATTAGGGTCCAAAACCACTAACACTTTAATCAACTATCCATTAGTAAAATTAGTTTGAAATTTGTTAGTACTGTTGACTATTTTTAAAATGTTATATTAAATACACTATGTAGCTTGCAAAAGTAATGAGTAATATATATGTAAATATCCAAATGTTACCTCATAAAACAAACCCTCCAATCTCATATGATATGCCACTACTTTTAATTGACAATAGCCAAGAATTAGTATTTATTTGAAAAGCATGTTGTAGTCTCCTTTAATGGGATGTCCTTAACCAATAACTATGCGGTAAATGTCTTTGCCTCAAAAAACAAGGTATTTTGTTGGAGTTACGAAGTAGTGATAGGTGCATATGCTGTGTTTTCTGGTTTCAGCTTCTTTCCAATAATTTGCATTCCTTTGTGTAAACATTCAGTAGATTTCCCACAATCGTTTTGGACAATTGGATTTGTCTTGTATAAGTTTCATGGTAAATGTCTATGTGATCTTAAAATGTCGTCATTCAATCGTGATGTGCTAATTGGAAGAACAAGATCTATGAATACAGCATGGAATATGGAAGGGTCCTCATTTTCTTTGAAGAATAGAGTCTGATCACATTGCAGTGGCTAAAATAGAGCAGGTTTATTTTCAATATTCCACCTTAATGTTCATCTACTTCAAAGCTTAAATATTTACTTTCTGTCAGACTTGCATATACATATATATATATATATATATATATATATATATATATATATGATGTGTGTGTGATGGGATTCTCACTTTCATGTACCATGCCATAAATGAACTCATACTTCCGTCATCCATCCATTTTCTTGTAATTTCTCTCCTCAGCTCTTTTATTATATATCTTTCTTTTGTTTATCAATCAGTAAATATATGAGATCCTTACTTTATATTTTATTTCCAAGGAAAGCTCTATGAGAGATATGATCATGCATCAACTATGGTACAACCCTTGAAACCTATCAGCTTTATGTTTTTTTTTCATCAAAAGGGTCAAATTACGTACTGGTTGCAATTTAAGATAATTCTTTAGCAATTATTAATATAGTATATCATGTCGAACCAGTAACCTAGCTATCAGCATAAGCAATTTCATTAGGCTTTTTGCAGGTGGATAGATGATCAGTTGCAAATGTCACTTTATCACTTTTTGCATGGAATTTTAGTATCTATCATATCGCAAGGACAAAACCACAACTCCCAAACCATGAAAGCCCCTTAAAAAACTGAAAATGTACTTCTGTCCCTCTTTATCTATTCGTTTCAGATGCCTCAGTACCTGATCCCCCTGAAAAATAGAACTCTAGCAAGTAAAATATATGCTACATAGAACCTTGAGTTGTAAAGGGTACATTTACTTAGATTTCCACAAAACAAGTGAGTGTAGTTATAAAGGACCTAGTATTAATCATCACAAGACTTCCACGTTCTTGAGAAATTTAACTAATTCCTCTGAGTGGAAAACAAAACAAATATTGTATAGATGATGTCTACCTTAAAAAAGATTCCATAGTATCATATATAAGCTCAGATATATATTAGTTGAATGCATGTATCACTATGCCATTATAGCTAAAAAGAGTATTAATTAAGTAGTAAAACGCACAGTAGCAGTGAGTCTGAATATATAATAGGTCACAAATTTGAATTCAGTCGAAGTCCTGCTGTTCATTATTTTTTTACTGAGTAATGACAGAAATTAACAGACAAATTAAGAAGAATGTATAGCATGGATAGACAAGGTGATGCTAACGGTGGACCAACCTGTTTCTGTTTGTGACTTCCATCTCTTTTTAATAAATACATAGAAACCAACTTGTCTTTGCTTGAAAGGACCTTGTTAGCTATTGCAACTGCACATGCAAAACGAGTAAAAACTTGAAGTTGCATATCTAACATAATTAAGTTCGAAAGCACTTGTACAACGTATAAATATGACATTGATTTCATTTTCATGTATTTATTCGAGTCATTGATTTAAATGTCATAGAATCAAAGAAATTATTATGTCTATTGCAGATATCACCATTGGTGCAGACTATGACAATTCACGAAACAAAAAATAAAATAGTAAAGGTTTGCATAAACTTCCAATTGAAGACTCTAAAACCAAGAGATATATGTCTTAGGTCATCAAGCATGATGTGTATGTAGGTTTTCATCAACAAGGTAACAACAGGAGTGGAAATCAAGATATATGTATTCATATATAGTCGTATATAGAAACATTAATTCATATGTAAAAGTACAATTATTTTGAAGAAAAATAGCATACCTAATCATCTATAACAAATTTATGATCGAAAACATCAACAGGCATGGCCTCATAATGTGTATGTGGGCATTCATCAATAAGGTTACAAGAGCTGGAAATTAAGGTCTACTTGTTCACACTACAATCGTGTATTTAAAGACATGAATTACTATGTAACGTTATAATCTTTTTTTTTCTAAAAGAAACATAACATACCTCATATTTTTGCACAATTTTGCGATTGAACACATCAAGATGCATGGAGCCAGGGGAATTCAGTTCAGTTATACCGAAGCAGTATTCCTGGTGAAATGGCTTCACGTTGAGCGTTGAGAAATCTTATTTAGAAGTTCATGGATGCCTATATATCTTTGTTTTTTTTTTCGATAATTGCCTATATATCTTTGTTATATCCATGCATATTTTAATGCTGAACCTAGTTTCCTAGCTATGTATGCCCTAACACTCCCTGTACTTAATAAAGGGTGTACTTTTCATCTGATATCCTACATGACAGAACAATTCATTTTTGTATTTAACTAATCAATACAAAAACTAACATAGTCTGCTGCAGGTCTCATGACTATGGCCGGATAGATTCTTCATATTGAGTTGATCACTAAATGCAAGTTCCTTCTTTCCTTTTTCCACCCTTTTAGCTAGGCATCACTCTAAGGCAAGCAAACAAATAAGTCTAATGCAGCATTACCTTTTAAATGCCTGCCTTAATTCTTTTGATCTTATGAGCATACATCTTTGCTATGATCCTAGCAATTACCATGAGGTTCAAAATGCCACGATTGTATTTTTCATAAGAGGATCAAAGCTACATGGCAAAGAAAAGTGTTGGCTTCTAGCCAACATGCATATATAGCTGGTGACCAAACCCTGGAGTCAGGATGTGTTTCTTCAAGTTCCCTAGAAGTGCACTCTTAACTGAAAGCTTGTTTGGACAAAATGCTAACAATTAGAGGTCCTTAATTTGTGTCCATATGGACAAGATTGCATCTTTCTGAATTACAACATACATATATAATCATTTTATTAGTTATATATTTAATTAAGATGTATAATATTAAACAATTTATAGCTGGAAGAAAGAATTAAAACAGATATTATATGAAGTGCAACTAGTTATAAATAAGCATAGTAACTAATGACAAAAAAACCCTTCAGTAAAAGAAGAAAAAGAAGCAAAAAGACATCTCGTACCTCTTTCAAGCAGAGTTGCTGAAACTTTGCTTCCATCTCTGCAAAGCTCCAAACCAAAGGCCATAAGCTCATTTGACATCATCCCCTCCATTTGAAAAAAGCCAAAAATCGTGGCTCCAATGTACCAGTCCTCCCCCTCTCATAGACTCAGGCAGAACCAGCATCAGTACGTCCTTCAAGCTATACCTCAGCCTTAAATGTTTGTCTTCTTCAAGCTATACGTCCTTGTTAATTTCATGCAGGGGGAGCAGGAGCAGCGGTACAGTGGCGCCAATGGCGAAACACATGCATTGAAGAAAGAGAAGAAGAAAAAAATAAAATTGAAACACAACTGATGAAGCAGAAGTGACTTGATGATACGGATGTAGTTCACAGAGCTTAGGTCACTTCTTTACTGAAGGGAAAGCACTGTACAGGTAGAGTAGACGTTTGCGTTCCTCATGACTTGATAACTTGACGGGGGGTCGTCGTGATTAATTCTATTTTTTAAGGTTTTATGTTTCATATCAGTCTTTACGGGATCCCAGAGGCAAAGCGGCAGCCCGCTCACAGGTCCTGTTTCACCAGCCTGACGTGGAGCAGCTCCATGGGAGGGAGGGATGTGGACAAGACGTCTCTCAGTTAACAGTGTCGAGTGTTCGACATGGGTCACCTCCTTCATGAGGCCCCTCTGTGTCCGCACTGGCAGCATGGCACACGGCCGATGCATACGTTTTGCGCCTTCCCGCTCTCTCTCTCTCTCTCTCTCTCTCTCTCTCTCTC
>LTAE01003262.1:16833-33180 GCA_001647135.1 Pontederia paniculata
CTCTCTCTCTCTCTCTCTCTCTCTCTCTCTCTCTCTCTCTCTCTCTCTCTCTCTCTCTCCTTGAAGGCAGGCTTTACAAATAAACAAATCGGGGCACGTACTTTACGTGTAGCCTTTTGTTGGAAGAGATGGAGAGACATAACACAGCAAAAGGTGGCAGCTCAGTTGGCAACTCTGTTGCTTTTGTGGTTTGGGCTTAAATAATGTACACATCACACGCACAAAAGCACACAGAGAGCACCGGACATGCAGCTCGTTCCATAGAGCCCACAGGGGGCGGATGGAACGGCACCTTTATGCTCATTTTTATATTGCTATATTCTCTTCCTATTGCCTAATGTTAATTTAAAAATTCACAGATGAGATGCATGTAGCAATGCAGGGCTAAGTCCTCTCTTATAATATTAATAAAATGCTTCTGATCTCATCCTAGCTACTTAAAGGCTTCTCTCTGTCTAGAACATTAAAATATTTCTCCCGCATTTAAGATCTTTTGTACAGTCGGAGAAGCTTCAACATTTTGAAGTGGAAGAATTAATACGTTAGCAATTATGAGAAGCAACTTTTTTTTTGTTGAAAGCATTCTTGCTTATTTACTTTATAGTTGATTGGAACATGACAATAGTTCTCGAGAAGTTCAAGTAGTATTAGTTAAGTTAATATTTTGAAAATAGTGTGACGATCTACGACAGCTGATATATGTATACAATATATATATGCTGGTCTTTCAATATTTTACACACACACAGGGCATATCATACACCAAAGAGAAATCCCATATCTAATGTTACGCGATGACCATAGTACTGTTTTAAGACTGCAATATGATGAATTCCGGTGAGCAAATTGGAGATAGAAGGAATGCGATCAACACTGTATATATGTCGAAATAAGAATAAAGAAGAAAGTTTTTTTTTTGTTTTAAAAGAGAATGGGAGTAATTGTCTCATATTGCATTCAAATAAAGTCATCATCCAATAGGTAGTATCATCAGAGCTAAAATACATAACAAGCTTTTGAAGACACTTGAAAAGAACAACAAAGAGGCATAATTAATTAGCAAAATTGCAATTTATTAGTTCATTTCGTCCTCTTTCCAGTGGTATAGTCTTTTTCTTTTTTCAATAGTAGTGTGCCATTTAAGCTTATGAAACCCTCTCTTTCCAAAATGCCCCATTAAATGCTAACACGAGAACTGATTTGACTATTAAAACATTCTTTTAGTCCTAGGATGCTTTTCTTTTTGTTCTTCTTTTGATGGTACGTTGAACACCTTTAGAGCAAAAGAGTATGAACCTTGAAAAGGTTATGATTGTTTTTGAGAAAAAAAACAAGGTGCAAAATGCCTATGGCTCAAATTCTCAAACCTTCAAATGAAAATCAAATATTCAAACTGTAGAGGTGTGTGTGTGTGTGTGTGTGAGAGAGAGAGAGAGAGAGAGAGAGAGAGAGAGAGAGAGAGAGAGAGAGAAGCATGAACAAGCTACTACTACAAAACACCCTGTTGGATGGACCAAAAGTTTTTAGACAATTTGAAGGACTTAAAGTTTCTGGTTAGCTGACAATCATACAAGATATGTGGAGCTGTAATCTCACTCCAGAAAATTTCGATATGATAAAATAGTTATATTCGAAAAGTTATCATATGTTGAAAGGACCAAAAAGATCTCAGACAAAACTTGCTTCCTGAGTTGCATTTGCCTATGCAGAGAATGCCGGAAACCTATGCCAATGCCAGTGTATCTCTCTCTTGACATACTGCAAACACAGCTCATGGAAGTATATTTCGGACCAGACACGGAGACATTCACCCATGGCTTCCCTTTTACATCATGTGTGCATGGGAAGATGAGCTATCAGTATACAGATGAGCTTCGTGGTTGTGGTCGTGCTCTGCCGTATTTGGGTGTGTTCGTTCGAGCAGCGTCGACAACTATCATCCAACCATTGATTATCTACAAGCATCAAAAATTGAGTTAGTTGTGTTCTCAAATATGGTTCATAGTTGGCCTTTGATTTTTCTATTTACCTTGCCATTCATCTCCTTCAAAGCTGCAGCTGCAGCTTCTTCAGTTGTGTACTCTATGAATGCATAACCTTTTGACCTTTTAGATATCTTGTCTATTATGATTTTGACTGTTTCAAAGTAACTTATATCATCATCGAATATCATATGAGTGATAATGGAGTAGCAGCAATCAATTATAAAGATTAAAAGCACAAACCTTCTACCAGCTCACCAAAGCCTTCAAATGCTGCACAAAGAGTTTTCTCTGATGTATAGAAGGAAAGACCTAATAACAGAAAAAACAAAAGAAAAATATGATTTTGACAGAAATATTAACCAAATATAAACAAAAGATTTGCAAAGATGAAACAACATTGATTTGAAAAGTCTATTCTAGATATTTAATTACAAGATGAAAGTGCAATTCATTTATTACATTAAAAACATAAAGTATATATCTAGACCATGATTCCATACTATGCCTGCTGATCAGCCACACAAAAAGATTAACAGTCACCTTGTAAATGTTTTATTTGCTTTCAAACTAATGAACACCTCAGTGAGTCCACATCAGAAGCAATTTGCCAGAGAATTGAAATAATTTAAAATTGGAGAAGAGGAAGAATGTGTGAAAAGATCAACCAATCTTCTAAGAGGAATTTCTTTTGAACAAATAAAGAACTCCAAAAATAAAGAACTCCAAAAGAATGAGGTACATAATAATTCTATGTTCATAAAGTTAAGTCCAACACTAAAGTTGCGTGACTAGAAGCTTACGACAGAAATCCGCAACCAGAATTAGTTTTACATGAAGCTGGTTTACTAGCATAAACCTCCAACAATAGCCACAACAGAAGAATGAAACTTGGCCTAGAGCTTACGAGTTTGAAAATTTAGATCTTGAAGGGTGGTATGAAAGTGTTTGATGGCTACCTCCTGTATTTCTCCTTGCTTCTTGTCAAGAAGAAGTTTGTAGAAAATCAATAATATCATCAATATAGAAGCAATCTATTTTTTATTTTCTCCCAAGGTTTTAGCAAAATTCTAATAAATAAGATTTTGATTACAGAATGAGTGACTCATGCACCAGAATCATTCAACATTATACAAGTTCATCCTCAGTTTGGGAGGTTCATAGCGTCATTTCAATTTCACTTGCTCTAACTTCTTTTCCCATATGACCAGAAATGTTGAGCCATTCACAAGAAGAAAAGAATAAAGTGTTATGATACATCGATATGTTCTTTAAAAACATTGAATTACATATAAATGGCTAACAAAAAGTATACACGGTAACTGATAAATTAGCACCACAATTTATTGAACTAATGGCCAGATTCAGTAATATCTTAGCAAAAAAAGTTCAGGTATCTCTGATGAGTTTATGATGGTCATTAGTAAAGCAAAAAAAAAATCGTTCTAAATACAGCATAGCTCATTGGACAATGGAAGATGCGTAAATAAAAGTAGTTGATTGCTTGACCACAAAAAATCATTTACCATATAAATGAAACACTTGATTGATATCTAGATGTCACTAGAATTAAAGGCCCAAGTAGAAAATTGCCTAGTTTGAGTAGGATTTGGATTTAGGCTCTAGTTTAAGGCCTGGTTGGGACTCAGTTGTGGCTCATTTCATTTCTATTTCTAGATAATCAAGCTCGAGCCAGAGACAAGTTGCATTGATGAACATTTTTTTAGAGAGAGGAGTTGAGTCAATGAACTTATTTTGAGCTTTGAACTTCCTGTTTTGTTTTCTTTTATGCTTTGTAGTATATCATTTTTGTTGACCACCTGTCGTAGCAGAAAGAAAGGAAGTGCTTGCCATGTGCTAAAGGGGTGGCAACTGATGCTTACAGGACCACATTGCTGACATGTTCTCTTTCCTCGACCGGAGCAACTGCTATTAAGATGATTGAACAGGAGTGCTGGGAGAGGTTGACCAATGCACCCATCACATGGACCATCGTTGCATATCACCAATCATTGAGAGTTCTCAACTACTACTACACAAGTCAACTAATGCAACTATTCTAAAATATTTGATATTAACAGAGGGAAAACTTAAAGCATTTTGATCGGGATTTTATAGTTATTATTCTATAAGGATTGGATAGTCTAATCAAATGAACAGTGGATGATGAAGCGTCTTTGAAAAACTTATTTGAGCCTTAGAACGAGTCACAGATAGCATAAATCCTAGCCTTATAACCGAAAGGCTTAAACCAAAAGGTTCGAGGCAATATAACCTGAAAGGTTGGAATTGGATTAAGCTCTGAAGATGACTGCTAGACCTGAGTTGGAGGATACTAGTTTCGACCCTGGGTAGAATACATGTATGTAGATCTAGGAGTATTAACTGGATTGACTATTAAATATTCCAAGTGACTTATTGTTGAAATTGTCTTAAGTAAAAAAGCCATTTCATTTTGCAAACAACATATGGTATTTGCAGACTGTTCTATATGCAACTTTTGGCACAATTTAACTGTGGTTGAGGTTGAATTCCATTTATCCTACAAAAAATTGAACATCTAATGTAGAATATTGAAGATCACTAGGAAAATTTGCCAACGTCTCCCATCTTTCCTTAATTCCTATAACATGCTTTGATAATCATATTCCAAATAAAATAAATGTAGATTCTTCTTTTTTGGAGGAAAAGGATGAGTAGGGAGGGCTAGCCATCCAATGTATTTGAAAACTATGGGCAAAATATAAATATGTGTGAGAGTCCAATAAACATGTAATCAAGAGGAGAAAAAGAAATTCAAATGTATTATTTCCACTCTAGCTAAAAACAACGTGCCGTACAATGTTCTCAATATAGTCTCTCTCTCTCTCTCTCTCTCTCTCTCTCTCTCTCTCTCTCTCCCCTCACCCTCACAAAAAAGATCTGTTGCATTAAAGCCAGATGCCCAACACAACTACCATTGGGATTAACCTGAATTAGTTTATAATATCTCAAGTTCCATTAATTACAGGCTATTCATATATTAACATTCCCTGAATACATGCATTCAATATTTCTTTATTTTATATGTACGCATTATGTCACAATCATCTTCTCCTTACGGAGTTCAGAAAGATTCATTTGTCGATGGAAGTTTATCAAGGCCGTCATATAAGCAATAAAAGTGGTTACTAGTTTTTTTATAATTTACCCTATCAAAAGATAGTTCTTTTATAGTTGAAATAATTGTTCCTTCACACTAGTAAGAGATGATAGTATGAACCCACACACTTTTTGAAGAGTTTTAGATGTTTGTTTAATCTAATGTATTCCTTCCTTACATTGATAATTAACTAAAAAGAGAAGTTAGCACCCAATTCACAATACGGTTGGCAAGATAATATTATTTGATTCATCATTGTAGAGCTGAACAATAAACACATTAGATATTTGATATTTACGCATATTAAATAGTAATATGATCCAATTTAATTCATCACCCTGTTTGGCATGACAAGTGGTTTAAATGATGGATAGATAGTGATTTAGTTGATTATAATACTTTGATTATCGAATAGTGGTTAGTTACTAATTGATATTTTTCAGTGATCTAATTAATGAATTTAATAAAAATGTTGAGCACATACAGGGGTGAAATTATATGCATCTGATATATGCAAAATTATATAAATGAACATCAAATAATAACTTATATAATTTAGTGTATCATATGCATTTGATATCATTTTTTAATTAATAATAAGTACCCTATAAAAAAAATTTAATAATAAGTCATCTTTTTGCCATTTTGAAACAAGGTTGACTTTTAAATAGAAGTCCAATATAAATGTTGTTTTATCAAAGAAGAAAGAACAAATTATCTCTTCATGTTAACATGATTAAATGGGTAAGAATTTGTGATTTAGAAAGGGTATATTTTTAGAAGAAATTAGAAAGGGTATATTAGGATTCAAATATTTATCTGTTAGTTACAAAGCATCATACATTGGTAGGATTAACATATTAAAAATTTCTCCCTTTACTGTCGAATGCTTCTTAAAAGTATGTGCACTCCTTTTGACTTTATATATGTGTGGATGACTAACAACTCCTAGTCATCCTGATGACCGAGAATAATATTATGGGTCTTGTGCCATATGACCATTAGTCTTTAGTTATGAGCCATTAGCATGAGCCCTTTAGTTAGGTCTTTTGATTAGTTTATATCTTATATATTGATTTTCCTTTTGTTAGGAGTTTTTCTTATATTAGGTCACCTTTTATTAGTTTTTCTTTTTATTAGATCTCCATACTATTTGATAATATGGTGGGTTTAGAATCCTATAAATACTCTTGTATGGCTTTTTTGGAACTTAGACTTGATTTATAATATTTGCTAATAGCATAATTTTCCTAAAGATTCAAGTCTTCATCAATTGGCATCAGAGCGAATTCACCGTTTGATCATCATCACACGGTTGAGATCCTATTGGCCACTAGAAGCCCTAATTTTCCTCCATCACTCTCGGGCTACAGTAACATGCTACACTAACATATCAACCTTTGCCGCTTCTGCCTCCATCCACTGTCATCAAGCCTACTGCTGTTGTTGAAGCTACAAACCCAAACATCAATCTGCAAAAAAGCCCTTTCAACAGACCGCCGCCGTCACTGCTGCCTTCAGCCTCCTCCACGGCTCGACCATTCTGCCGCTATAGCCATCTTCCTCTCTGCACATCAGCGCTTGTCGCTTCATCAACTCCATAAAAAATCATCCCAAACAGCCACCACATCGAAGGCCTCAACTAGCGAGGAAGATAGAAAAGAAAAAGAAAGTGCATAGTGAAAAAGAAAAGGTGTCATCAGTTTAGGGTTGGGAAAAAAGGCTTCAGAAAAAAAAAGAGATTAAAAAGAGAGATAAAAGAAAATAGTAAAAAAAAAGGGAGAGCGTTTACACACAAAAAAAAGAGAAAAAAATTATCAGATTTTTTCTCCTTTTGACCAAAAAGAGAGAGAGAAGATAGAAAACAACACGGATCGACAACCCTATATTGCTCTTGAAAATTGGGAACTTTCTCATTGTTCACTTGCTTGCTACATCGCGACACTTTTAGTACACTAGTAACAAGTTCATAGGATTGCGCGCTAATTTCATATATTATTTATCATTTTCTTCCTTGTGAGTTCCACTTTACTGTTCTCATATACCATCATTACGTTGCAACCAAATTTCCTACTGCTTGTTAGTCGAAGTTTGCTTATTTTATTATTAATTAGTATTAACCTTTTGAACCTCTCATTTTGATATTAAATATGTCGAACAAAAGTCCTGGATCTCATATTAGTCATAATTGCCAACTTGATACTAGTGTCAGTCTCCTTCTGACTCAGTTCTTTCTGATACCTTTGAGGTCATTCAAAATCTCGCCCATCAAGTTGATATTCTTGGGCGTAAAATAAACATCCTCACGAAAACGTCATTCGTTCACCAATTATAGTGATACTAAAACATCATTGGATGATCCTTCATATGACCCTCTTCGACGTGGTTTATTGTCCCCACATTTCTCCTTTTGATGGTCATCACCTGCCACAAGTTGATGTTCCTCATGAAATATTGAAGGCAACATCCTTTATGGAATACTTGGTCCTACGACGTTCCTTGACTAGATAAGTAGAAGTTTCTTTTTATCAATATAATATGTCCGACGAGCATTGTGTTCATCTCGTCAAAATGAAACTTAAAGGAGCTACAAAACGTTACTGGCGCAATGTTCAACATGATAGGAAACAACAAGGCTTTCCTCCTATTTGTTTGTGATTTGAAATGAAACATGTCCTCGAAAAACAATATATGTCCATACTCGATCACAAGATAAATCTTTAGATGATTGCTTGAATTTACAACAAGGTTCTTTGACCGACCAAGAATACATGAAAATCTTTAAAAAGGCTTAAGCGATGTGACCAAAATATCTTGAATGGTAAAAAGTTGTTGTTTCACATTTTATTAATTCCCTTCGCTCTGAAATTAGACATAAAATGCAACATCACGAGTGAATTCTTGGATAATGCCTATTCAAAGCTCTTCATATTGAGTCATACCGAAATAGTCATTCTAGTTGTGTTTTGCCTAACTCTTCAATTTCACACGTGCCGCCAGATCATTCCTTTTGCTACTCTACCATGGTCTAGTTTGAAAATTGTTCCTAGTGTCCTATCATCGACTCAGAGGCAATTGCTCCTCCTTCGCATGCTTCACCTGATTCTTCGTATGACGATATCTTTCGTATGGTAGAGTTCAAGGAGCCATCTTTTAATTATCATTTTGATCCTCTAGCCATTTTTATTGCCAAGTCAACTCATATTGATATTTCTTCCATCGAGCCCATAGTTTCAGATTCTTCTGATACTTCTCTTTTCAAGTCACTAGTTTTGGATCCCAATGATCTTTCTCTTATAGAATCAAATGATGTACTTGAGGAGGTTGATCCGTCGTCAAAACTTTTGAACATTGATGATCCTCCGTCTGCTCCAATATCACTAATTGCTAACGTTTCTAAGATTGTTCATCCTTCTGCTCCACATATTTCTGATATCAATTCATGAACAATTAACATTTTCTATTAATGAGTACAAGCTTTCTTTTGATGAGCATGATAGATTTGTTGACATTCCTTTGAATGCATATGTGACGGTTCGTATGCATCCGAAACTTTATCCTCCAATTACTTTCAGTAAGTTTTACGAGCAAACTACAACTATTATGTATATTTTTTTGTATACAAGAACCCAATACTTATGTACTTGATTATGGCATTAGCTTTGAGTTCAATGTTAAAATATTTTCACCCAATCTGTGATTCCTTTGAGCTTCCTCTCATGTCTATAAGTGCTTTTAATGGTAGCAAGTGCTTTGTTGATCCGTTGATTCAAAAGATTCCAAAGTTCTCACCTCGACATCTTCAACTTCTCTACATTCGCTGGGTTGATCATTCACCATTTGTAAGTGTTTGGATTTATGAAGCTAATTTTCGTCATCTTGATGTTGTTCTCTCATCTATACCACCTTGCAACTCGTCAAAGCCGAGTTTTTCTCAGTCTTGAAGAATTGATGTAGAACAAAATAATATTATGAGTCTTATGCCCTATGGCCATTAGTCTTCAGTTATGGGCCGTTAGCATGAGCCCTTTAATTAGGTGTTTTGATTAGTTTATTTATTTTATATTGATTTTCCTTTTGTTAGGATTTTTCCTTATAGTAGGTTAGCTTTTATTAGTTTTTCTTTTATTTAGGTTTACATACTATTTGATATATGGGGTGTTTAGAACCCTATAAATGCTCTTGTATGGTTCCTTTAGAACTTACACTTGAATTATAATATTTGCTACTAACGTATTTTCCCTAAAGTTGATTCAAGTCTCCATCACATCCTTAAAAATAGTATGTGTACCAAACAACTCAAGTAGAGTTTTGAATTGGTTAAAACTCTACTCGCTCTTATTATGTGGTACTAATAGTTCATATATAGGTGGTTCATATTGTTAGCTGTAATCAATATCCGATACATGACTCTTAGGAAGAACAATAAGGTCATACAAAGTCGAAATAGACAACATACATGCATTCAGGTAGTCCATCTATGATATAAACATGGGTCAATCCCCCATATGAATTATCACATTTAGCATGATGTCCATCTTGTAAATCATTGTATCCTTCTCATCTAGGATGTAGTTGTTTTATCAATGTTCATGGTACCTACAATATCAATAGGGTAGGGCTATGGCTAACAGATTCCAATAGTAAATAACTCAACAAAATTGACTTGTAGACAAAAACCCCAAGAATGTGATCCATGCAAAATACCATAAAGAAGGATATGTGATAGACATCTATTGAGTTAAACTACTCTTAAACCCTAATTAAGTTAGCCACTAAGAAATATCACAAAGATAATTTTTATTCATAAAAAGTCTAAGCTTCAGAGAGAACCATACAAAACTATTTATAGGGTTCTAAACACTCCATGACTAGGAAACCTAATATAAGGAAAACTAATTAAAAGGAAATCCAACACAAGGAAATCCCTAAAGGGCTCATAATTAAACTAAATAGACTAAAGGGCAGAAGACCCGTAACTAAAGACTAATGACTAGGGTATAAAGCCCATAATATTATTTATGCTTTCTCCTCGGCCGAGAAAAACTCGACTCCAATGAGTTGCAAGACGATATAGATGATGGAGAACAAAATCAAGAAGATGAAAATCAGCTTAAGAAATTCAAGCAACTGCAGGAGGTGATTATCCCAAAACATTGGCGAGGCCCATTTGAAAACATTGGAATCGTCTTAATCAACATATCAGTAGAACAATTGTTCACTTTAGAAGCACCCAATATGAAGAATAATGACTTCTTCTATGATGATAGTTGTAGAGTGATGTAGCAACAAGGACACGCCAACTAGCAAGTGCTAGTGGATAGTGGTCAATGATAGAGCGTGACAACTCGCTCTCTCTCTCTCAATTAGTGTTTTAGGCAATTGTAAACCTCTCCTTTTTTTGTGTTAAGGAGGCTATTTTTCTTTTTTCTATGTTTTTATTAAAAGGAGGCATGAACAGAGACGGCGGACTCACAATACAGTGTGATGTATTCGATTGTTGGAGCAAAAGAGTCTGACAATGGCAGCATGCAGCAACAAGCAGCTGCCATGATGGCGATGGCAGTGGCAGCAACAAGTGACAGTTGCAGTGATAGGTGGCAGCGGAAGCGGCCACACAGGCGTCGAAATGGTTTGTGTAAGGGCTTGTGACGGTGTGCACAGCGACAACGACGGAAGGTGATATGGTGGTAGCTGTTGCTACTATAGGTGACAGAGGTTGTTTGTTGTAGCAGGGGCTGCAGTGATGTCCTGAAGGTGAAAGCAGTAGAAGGGAGCACACTTGATGGCTGCAGCATTTAGAGGTGCAAGTGCAAGCGGGCAGCAGTAGGCACTTGAAGGTGGCTGCCCGCGAGGGCAGCAACCTCGAAAGTGTCAAGCAAAGGCTGTTGATGACGATGCAGTTATGCCGTCGAAGAGGGGAGAAATAAGGCATTGTACTGTAGCATGTTACAGTAGTGTGGTACTCGAGGATCACCCCATTCCGGTCGGACACGACAGGATGGGTGGATTTGGGACCCACCACCTTACTCGGCCCGCAGGCTTTATTCGCACTTCCTCCCAAATGCCACCATCCCGACTGAGCTCCAGATGGACTGCAGATCTATTTGGCGTCTACGACTACCCCTTAAAGTCAAGATCTTTGCTTGGCTTATGCGACGTGGCAGACTTCTCACCCGGGCATACAGAGCGCGTTGGGCACCCTAGGCGGAGACATCCTGTGTTATGTGCGCGGAGGTGGTGGAGGACATCACACACTTGTTCTTTCGCTACCCGTTGGTTCGGGAGATTTGGCGCCAGACGGGTTGACTACTCGCATTCCCTTCAGATGCAGAGGATTTCTGACGGCCACTACGTGCTTCTCCCAACTGGCGGCATGGGCGGAGACGTCTATTGGCGACGTTCTTGGTCGATTCCTGGGTCATTTGGCTCTAGCATAACCGGATCATCTTTTGTGGGGAGAGATGTCAGGTTGAGACCGTTGTATACCATATTTCTTTTCTCCTTCGGGAGTGGGGTTTTGGGTAGGAGGTTTCACTCCTCGGTTTCTCTCGCCTCTTTTGTCGCTCTCTCTTCGGGAGCGTTTACTTGTACATGACCTTTTTATAGATTTATATATACATGGATGACAACCGCCCTATCGGGGGGTCATCCTTTTCCCTCTCAGAAAAAAAGTAGTGTGGTACTCTAGCGCACTACTGCAGCATTGTATTGTGGCGCCAAGAGGAAAATAAGGGTTTGGAGAAGAGAATACGCAGGCAGCCACCTCGAAAGTGTCGAGAAAAGGCTGTCAATGAAGCAGCGATGTCGTCGAAGAGGGGACGAATAGGCACGAAGATGTAGCATGTTACAGTAATGTGGTACTGTAGCACAGTATTGTAGTGCCAAGGGTGATGAAGGAACATTAGGGTTTGGAGAAGACAACAGCATTTGAATTGTGTGATGATGATCAAACAATTAATTTGCTCTGATACAAATTGACAGAGATCTACTCAGTTAAACTACTCCTAAACCCAAATTAAGTTAGCCACTTAGGAATGTCATGAAGATAATTTTTATTCATAAAAGTTCTAAACTTCAAAGAGAACCATACAAAACTATTTATAGGGTTCTAAACACCTCATGACTAGGAAACCTAATATAAGACAAAATAATTAAAAGGAAATCCATAAAGGGCTCATAATTAAACTAAATAGACTAAAGGGAAGAAGACCCATAATTAAAAACTAATGAATAGGGTATAAGGCTCATAATATTATTTATGCTCTGCACCAATATGGCTCAAATCAAGCTAACCAACCACCTATTTGTGTTAAGATAAAGCTATTAAAGTCTAGTTTGGGCCGGATTCAAACAGTTAACCATAGCATGGTCGAAGCAAATGCAGCACATTTGTTAATGCTGTCAGAATCTAAACTCAAATTTGCGTGATTCTGCATGTTCTTGGAGACAATATGAGATGTCATGGACACATAGAATGTTCTTTTTTCTTGTTTGTGAATGTGATTATACGATGCTTAACCATCCATCTACTAAAGTAAAAGGAACAAGAATGCCTCTAAAATTACAAAGCAGGCATCTTACCAGTCACAAAAAGTCTTTTGGTCCTCACAGCAGGCATCTGAGTTATCTCAGGGACGTCAGCAACATCACCTGCAAGATATTTGATAAACAGGTGACGTTATATATGTATGCACACTCCAGAATAAATATGAAGAAAGAAAAAAGAAGCATTTAAATTAAGAAGCAACACCAACAGTAAAGCTTCAATGTTAAGAAACTGCATATGTAACAATATAAGACTCAAACAAGGTTTGATCTGAGTGTCACAGAAACAGGGAACAGACAGAACTGAAGGTATAATATCTATTAATTCCAAACTATAGAGTAGATTTTATGGAAGGTTCATACACCTCAAGCTAGATTTAGTTTAGCTAAACTAGACATAGCTTCTTTAGAAGGAATTACTGATAAAATTTTAGGAAACAATAGAAAGCATATCACATGGTCTTGATTATTCAATTTGCACACCAAGCTGAGAAAGTGATGATGAAAATTTATTTACAAAAGTCAGATCTCGAACATGTAACATGAACAAGGCTTCCATAAAACTTCAGATATATTAAAAGGGCAAGCGTGGTCATAAATATTAATTAATCAAGTAGTATGGCAAACCTTTATAGTCTTTCTTTTCTGACCCAAAATTTGTATCAGGCCGAACAGACAACACCCCAGGGACATCTGTCATCCAATATTCACATCTTTGATACTGAGAGATATATGCAATTCTACGCTATGGATGCAACTACTTACCACCTAATTCTCGTGCACATTCTTCATCGATTTGGCAACAAAAGCCAAAATCCTTCTCCCATGAGATATGGTATATGCATACTTGTGCGTCATTCTCACTGCACAATTTGGTAATAAGTTGTTTAAGAAAAAGTTAGGAAGAAAATAACCTATAACAAATCTGGAAGTTTGGTAATAATCCTTACTTTCCTAGAACCTTGGTCAGCGTTTGAACATAGTAGTCTACCATTTGTGCCTTGGTAACTACTTCTACCCCAGGTTTCTCCATTCTGACTAACCAGTACTCATTGTTCCCCACAAAGGACGGGGATCCCAGATCATGGCCATCAAGTTTTACTTGGGTGACTGCTAAGTGGTTGTTGTAGCTATAATTTTTCTTTCCATATTCATCTGTATCAGGTCTAACAGATGTAACTCCAGGAAAATCTACATAGACAAGGGAAACACTCATGCTTCATGAAATTGACATCGGCAGGGGCATTGGCATTATATAATCACCTTAAGCGTTGAATTTCGATTACAACATCAGTATAATGGCATCAGGAAAGAAAGGTCAGATATTTTGCTATCATACTACATGAAAATATTTGATAGGATGCTTTGTATGCGTCAAAACTTGCTAAATAAACATACAAATATTAAGGTTACTTCGACATAACCAGGATATAGCTAGTATGAGATGGAAATGTGACTATGATTCAAACAAAATATGGATCAAACTTTTGAGAAATTGGAATCAATATAAAATAAGAATAACTAAGAATTGGAGTTAGATGGTTTTGTAAAAGTTCCATATAATTCTCTCATCATTCTTTTATGTTTTTAGCCATTGACATGATTGAATGAATGAATCCTCTTTCACATTTGGTAGTGTTGTATTTATGCAACTCAATGGAATTCAGAAAACGTCTTCTGTAGTAATTTGAAAGATTCTTAAAAATTCTTCCCTGTGTTCAAACATGTTTTGACAATCTTTTATCCATATTTCTGCAAAAAAAAATCTGTGCAATAGAAGCTTAAGCAACAGGTTAACCAGAATTTCCAAACAATTCAACAAAGTCCTTGTGAATAACAAAAAAGGAGACAATAATAATGCTCAGTGGATTCAAGCAATAATATCTGATGCAAAATTAAATAAGACCGTTAACGGAATTCACCTAATAAGACATTGATATAAAATTTACAACTCACTAGCAAGCTCACGCGACGACTCCTCGTCAATATCACAGCAGAATCCATACTGGTCCTCCCATGAGGCATCATAAATACACATCTGAGCCTCCTTCTCGCTGTTCAAAATCCCAATTGCATTATTTAAGCAAGCAACATACATGAATTGCCAGAAATTAGCCCCCCAAAACAGTGACGATAGAGCAACAGTAAAAGCGTTAAAATAACTGTCAATGGAGAAGCAGATTACTTGCCTGCCCAAAACCCTAGCTAGGGTACTGACATAGTAGTTTATGATCTCGGCTCTCGCTGGACCGAAGCCGGCAGGCTTCTCCATCACCACCATCCACCGCGTGCAAGGAGGACGGACCGACGGAGGAGAGTCCCTCACCGGAGCCTGCGCGTTCACCTTCGACGGTGAAACGGACGCACGCAGAGAGAGGGCCGCCCAAGCTCGAATACCGAGACGAGGGGAGGGCTTGATAGTGGCCTTGGAAAAGGAGACGACTGCAGACATGGGCGACGGCAGGAGGGCGTCCGGTGGGAAGCGTGCGAGAGGGTTAGGAGCGGCTGCGGCTGTGGCTCCGGCGGCTGGGAGGCGGAGGAGGTCCATTTCAGGTCACCGTCACCGGAGGCGCCCCCGAATGGGAGCGCAGAGAGAGTGGATAATTTTGGCTCGTACCGGACGGACGCCTCTCGTTAAATATCACAGACGATAAAATTTTGAAAAAAAAATACTTTTGGCAACAGTATAAATTCGTGTAAATAACTAAATTTTATTAATAATTTTAGTTTTAAAAAATATAAATTTAATGGGTACACCGTAATCCTATCTTATATATGGTCGGATCTAAAAATTTGATTAAAAATTAAATAAAATATATAAATTTTAAATAAGCTAAATCTATTTAATTTTTAATCATGTATTTTACATTCATCCAATGATTCATAAGATAAATATCCTAATTAATAGAGCACACCTTCATTAAACATAAAATATATTATATCATTTAAAAAATATATTCATTAAGAGAGAATTTCCATTTTTAATCTAAAATTAATAAAAAGTCTAGTTATTTAGATACAATTTACACAAAATTAAACTTACAAATTCATTGTTCTCTTTTCAAATAATACCTTTTTTCAAATGTAGAATATTTTGGGGCCGTATTAAAATGTAATGAAATATTTTTCTTTCGGTTGCAAAATGTAATGCAATCTTGATGTGAGAGAAAATGGAACCTCTATGAAAAATTGGAAGAGAAATTTGATTTTTTATTTATTGTTCTCGTGGGTATAACTAGATTAGAGATGTAAGCAAATGAAAAATCAATTTGATACAACATGATTTTTTATGATATTCGATATGTTAAAAAATCAGATGGTTTTTAAATTTAAAATATCATCGTAGAGAGCTATGTATATATACATATATTGAACACTTTTAATATATATATGTATATATATATATATATATACAATCTAAAGATAATTGTCAAATAATAAAATTTTCACGGTAATTGAAAATTATTTATAGATTTAAACTTCTGTAATAATATCCTTGAAATAAAATTTTCTGGAAATAAGAAGAAAAATTGGTAATAATATAAACATAAAATGAATAATATATTTTCGAAAATAATATTTCTGGATATGATATTTAAATAAAGAATACAAGTCGTAATAATATTAAATTTAAAACTTGAATTTCGTAAAGTTTCAAAAACATATTTGAAAATG
>LTAE01003263.1:0-14137 GCA_001647135.1 Pontederia paniculata
TTTTTCTTTTCTTTGTTAATTATTCTCATTTTTTATCTCTTCTTTCCTACCTTGCTCTTTCTATTTTTTTTCTTCTTTTCTTCTTTCCCATATTTTTTTCCTTGTGTTTAAGCCTCCTATTCCATTTCATTTAATTTTACAAAGCCTCTTTTTTTTTCTTCATTTCACTTTTCTTATTTTCATCTAATTTCTTTTTCTTTCCTTTCCTTTTTTTCTTATCCAATCCATTCAGCCCTTTTTTTCAGTTATTATGGAAGTTTTGTGTATTTGATAGGCATGAACGGGAATGCAAGATTATTGTCCACCTTTTAATTTTTTTTGTAAAGAAATACGGCGTAAATTGACTTTGTTTAAAGAGGCTCCACTATACTATGGGTGAGTAGAAAAAATTAAAATGTAAAGGAAAAAATGGGCAATGAAAACACAATTCTTTATGTAATTTACACCCCAAAATAACAGTGTAATTATTAAATTGTCATCTAAGTAATGAAAAAACAATATTCTTTTAATTATATAAGCACTGATATGTATTATAAATGGGAAAAATGTAATAAAAAATATGATCACCCATGCTCATGATGCTTAATTCAAGCATTTGATCGAGAAAATAATTAATGCATTAATCATACTTCAAATAGATAAACTCTCAGAAAAAGCTATTGGACTTACCATATACCTATGTTCCCATGCATGATAGATAAACATTATATTTTCTTTTTATCCATTAAGCCAAATGTGATAAAAAATATTAGACAAAGACACATTCAAATGTATTAATAAAATATAAAATATAGACAACATGATTAAAAAAAAGTAGACATAATTAGAGCTACATCCTACGTCCATTCCTAACAAACATACCATAAAAACAAATAAGTGAAGTCAAGTTGCTTGAGCAAAACATTAACACTAAAGATTAACACAAAACTCAAAATTGAAAAAAAAATATAGTTTCAGCGTCCATGAGGTTGGAGATATCCATGCACGTGTGGTACATGTTTGATGGAGCAAAAGGTAAGCAAATGCCAACTATATATAATAGGCCTTCATTGCTCATAATAGGCAAGGGATGTGAAAAGTTGTGGGCTTAAAATCACTATTTGAAGGATTAATATTTTATTAATATATGTAAAAATTGTATAATTAATACAATATGTGTACAGTGAGTTATAATTGCTGGATTATTTCAGTTATAATAGAATTGTTACGAAAGAAGTATATGTTGCCTATTAAGTGGTAATATGATTAGAGGGTTATAAGAGATAGTTTATTTCATTTACAAAATTATTAGGGAAGAATAGGAAAGAAGTGGTTGTTACCTATTACGAGTTTCTATGTTTAGTGGATTATAAATACTGGCTACCAAGAGTTCATATTTCATTAATATGTGCATAAAAGCTATTATTAATATGTTATGCATATAATGGGCTATAAGCATGTATCAGTTATAGAGTTATTATTAATATACTATGTATTGAGAAAAATCGTAAAAAAGTTGAAAATTCTATGAAAAAAGCAAAAAAAAAAAGGAATGTTGCAAGGAGAGAGCTTCAACTTTTGATTCTAAAACTACCCTAATATTGATCTTTATATTATTTATAGATATAGATATTCTATTAGTCAAAAAGTAGAATGATTAAATTTTCTATGAATGTGTACCATTGAAAAAATATGACAGATTATATTTCTAATTAATTGTAGAGTGACACCTCCAATTAATTACAAGGAGAAGAGTTGAATGCATGAGTGCATGTGACTCTGCAACAGATATAAAAGAATTGTGCTTTCAATTTCAAAAAGTTGAGAGAAAAAAATTAACATTAGTAAATGGAGAAATGATGAAGGGAGAAAAGTTTGGAACCATTGCTTGAGTCATGGTAATAATATGGCTCATTATATTCCTAATTAATTGTAGGGTGATACCCTTAATTAATTATAACGGGACTTGAATGCACCCTTAATTAATTGCAGGGTGCATATCATATTATTTACCTTATCATATTTTTTATGACAAAAAAAAAAATGAAAAAAGATAAATTGAATGGTGAAAAGATGGAGCTTCTTGAAAATGGTCTTAGCACCAGCTTTATATAATATATATATATATATATATATATATAGTATAAATACGAAATATGAAAAGTTAATCATGAAGAATAAAACGGCAAAATTAAATAAATTTAATTGAAACATAATTACAAATGTCATTTATGAGATAGATTAGATAACTCATACAATATTTATTGATATGAAAGAGATGGAGAGATGAAAGAGAAAATATAAAATTAAAAAAATGACATAAAAGATAAATAGGAAAGTTGAAAGGAGAGAGCTTCTTAGAATTGCTCAATGCATCAGCTTATATATATATATATATATAATATAAATTTGGAATATGAAAAGTTAATCATGAAAAACAAAGTGGAAAAAAATTAAATAAGATTTAATTGAAATATAATTATAAATATCATTTATGAGATAAATTAGATAACTTATACATTTATTGATATGGAGATGAAAGAGAAAATATAAAATTCAAAAAAATTGACATAAATGATAAGAACGATAAATATTATACGTATAATATAAAATTGGAAGATGAAAAGTTAATCATAAAAAATAAAATAGAAAAAATTAAATAATATTTAATTGAAATATAATTACAAATGTCATTTATGAGATAGATTAAATAACTCATACATTTATTAATATGAAATAGATGGAGAGATCAAAGAGAAAATTAAAAAAATTAAAAAAATTGACATAAAAAATAAATAGGAAGGATAAAAGGAGAGAACTTCTTAGAATTGCCCAATGCATCAACTTTATATACATATATACATATATACACACATCACATATATAAATAAATAAATAAATATATATATATAATATATATATATTATTGATATGGAAGAGATGGAGAGATGAAAGAGAAAATAAAAAATTCAAAAGATTGACATAAAAGATAAATATTATATATATAATATAAATTTGGAATATGAAAAGTTAATCATGAAGAATAAAGTAGAAAAAAATTAAATGAGATTTAATTGAAACATAATTATAAATGTTATTTAAGAGATATATTAGATAATTCATATATTTATTGATATAAAAGAAATGGAGAGATGAAAAATAAAATAAAAAAAATTAAAAATTGACATAAAAGATAAATAGGAATGATGAAAGGAGAAAGCTCAATGCATCAGCTTTATATATATATTAATTAATAAAAATAAAATAGTATTTTTTTCTCAAAAAAGTATGGCATATTTTATTTGCCTCTCCGACTTTATGGTCGGGCTCATCTCTGCTCTTAAAAATTAAATTTGATTTGCACATTTTCATATATGCAAAACAAGCTTTAACCAAGGCTCATAATTATTGCTCAAGTCCTAATTAACTCGGGAAAATAAGCTTTTACAAAAAAATATTAATTTTATTTAAAGTTCTTTTGCTTTTATAGAAATTTATAATTAAAAATGAATTTGAAGATCACAGTCATAAAATTTGTTTCATGAGAAGACTTATCTTCGAGACTTCACGTGGGATAAAAGTATGTTTGAGGGTTAGTTTGAATTTTTATTTTAGTGGCATGGTGGACTATTTTTTTTAATATTTAAAATTAACATGACGTATATAATCAACATTGTATTATATAGTGAATTGTCTATCCTCTATAACAGGTAAAGAGTCCAGTTTTGTTATAAAATTTAAATTGGGGAGCAATTTCTTACCAAATAAAGTTGGAAGATAAATTTAAGAAGAAGCTAAAGTTTGAGAGCGTTAAGTGACAAAATTGTAAATATCAGAAAACAAATAATTAGTTAAATATCGTAGAAACTAATTTTCATAACAACTTTTAAGGGCATATAATTAATACCATCTGTTAATTTCTTTTTATCCCTTTTTCACTTTATTATTAATGATGTCATATTTATAATAAAAAATGTCATAGAAATTAAGTCTATGTAAATCAGGCTCTTGAATAATTCCCAACTCCATTCTTATTTATCTTTCTTTTGCTAAATTCTTTTTATTCTTCATAAATAATTTCTTAGCAATGAAATCTCATAATATCTTTGGTGGCTTGTTATCACAGCTTCATCGTTAGCATTTAGTTAATTTGTATATTAATGATGTACTCATAAAATGCTCCATACGTTTTATTTCTCCCTCTCTTTATACATTTTTTATCATTTCATTTAACTGCTAAATTTTTTTTATCAATTAACTACTATATTTAATTCTAAAAAATATGATAAAAAAATAAGCCTATATTTAACACCTTAATTATTTTGCTCTTATACACACACACACACAGATATATATATATATATATATAAGCATAACAAAAGAATAAGTTAATAGATAAAACAGAAAAGAATATTAGTTGTGCAATTTCTATTTTATACTTAAATAAAATTAATGAAAATGACGATATCAATGACTAAATACTTAAAAATAATTTCTAAAAGTTCTTTAGTTGAAATTAATATTTATTAAATGTGGTGATATTTTCTATAAGTAATACTTTTGCTTTGCTTTGCTTTGATGTTTTTTTTTTTCTTGGCTCATTATTTTCTATTTTCTTTATGTAACCTTCATCTCTTTATTGTTTTTTTAGGTTAACTCGACATATTAATTCCATTTGAGACGTAAAGTTGGATCTTATGATTCCCTTGTAATATTATACATAATTTAGTTCGACGTGCTAGCAGTTAAATGCACACACCAACTAATTGGTGTACCCATACAATCTTTCTCTTCAATCTCTCCTTTCGTTCCTTTTCTCTTCTCACACTTTCTTTTTTTTTCTTTCTCTTTCCTGCTTTCCATTCTCTCTTTACGTGTGATGTGATGCAATGTTTATATGTTAGTTGGATTTATTCAACGTACACATATCATGATCAAATTCCACGCTCACAAATATTTTATTTAGCAACTAATTAAATATTTTAGAAACAACTTCTCATAACAATTACTTGAATATGTTAGTTAACGATGCACTCATAAAATCCTCCCTCAACTAATTTACCTTATTCTTAATTATGCACGCTTTTACCGTCAAAATAAAATGCTTTAGAACTCATTTATCTTTTTTTTAATTCTTTTTAGATTCTTTAATTTCTTTTAGAAATTAAAACTAATAATCTCTTTCAGTGGCCTATTGTCACGGTTAATTTCATTAATGCACTATATTCAATTTCCTCAATATGATGTCTTTATAACGATGAATATATAAAATGCTCCATCCATTTGTTTTCTCCCCCTTAGTGATCATAACTTCTGATTTTATCATGTTGATCAACTACTATATTCTTTTTCGGTAGAATTAATTATATATTTAATTCTCAAAATCGAGTTCGGCTGTGAGTTGATAGATTATAATGAACTCCTTTTGGGCAATAATTAACACATTATTTTGCGCTTATATATATCCGATGCTTTTTTTGGAGGAAATGCATAGATAGATATTTTAATTATTTGCTTTGGGAGCAGTAATGGCTGTGAATAATCTCTCTATTTCAATACTCCTCGTCCTTCTCTCTTCTTCTTGCTTGATCGTTTGCGATGGCTTCAACATTCTTCACAAGAAGCACGTCAAAATTACAAATGACATCTGCGGTGGAATTCCATTGACAATCCATTGCAGGTCCAAAGACGACGACCTCGGCGAACACGTTCTAAAGTTCAAGGAGTGGTTCCATTGGAGTTTCAGGAGCAACTTGTTCTCCGTCAACACATTGTTTTGGTGCAGAATGCATTGGAACAACGTCTCCGGGAAGTTTGATGTTTATGATGCCGAGAGGGGGGACGATGACAGATGCGAGAAGAAGTGCTGGTGGAGCATCCAAAAAGATGCAACCTACTTCTTTGATGAACGAAACTCCACCTACGAGTTGATGCACAAGTGGTAATGAATCTTCATCTTTTTACCATTTTTCATGTATCACTGCAACACCCATGAATAAAAGAAGAAAATGATGATGTTATCATTCTAGTTTTGCTTGTTCATTACTGTGGTTTTATCATCATAAATTCATTATTTTTTTTGAAATACTTTTTGAAAAAGGAAAAGTAAATACCCAAGTCAGTTTCACCATGATTGACCTGAGAATTTAATATTGTTATGAAAGTATTTGGTTGTATATATATTTGGATCGGGATTGATCAAATCAGCTGAATGTTTGTTGGTGTGAATCCGTTTCAAGTTTCCGGAGGTTGAAAAGCTGCTCAAACACCAAGATCTCGACATTTGTTAACGTTAAGGGATTGAGGAAGAAGATAAGGATCGATATAATGTCGCGTCTGAGAATATGTACAATGCATGCGTGCGTGCACATTGTCGATCGACATCTAGCACTGCAACATTTGCTTCCTTGAACCAAAATCAATTAATCCACATATCTATTATTATCAAGAACGGATCCAGAAAAAAAAAATAAAAGGAGCCAAAATATTAGGGGGGGTCAAAATATATAACAATAAATTAAAAAAATATATAGGAGGGATTTAAATTTGAACCCTAAACCTCTAGAAGCTTGTCAAAACCACATATCCATTATACTAATTAATTAATTGTGATCATTTATTAGTGTTTAAATTATTTATTGACTATAACTACTAGTATATACGTATATATATACTTTATATATCGAAAAGTTGGGGGAGGAAGGTCGTGACCCCTGGAGTATATGTGGGTCAGCCCTGATTATTACTGATATATATATATATATATATATATTAAATGAAAAATATATAATTATGAAATAAAAATATTTACGTGTTGTACGATCTGAATTTTTAAATTAATATTATTTTAATTCGACGATATAAATTATTTATAATTTAAATCATCGAATTCAACTAATCTAAAAATTTCTTATTAAATTTATACATACAATACACACTTACGGGTACGAGGGGCGACGGGTCTATGCGGCCTCCGGCTCCGGCCCCAGCCCGATGCCAAGCGTCGCGGCGGGCGGTCGCGGCGCGGATTCGGCCACGTCGCCCAGTCTCATGTGAGGACGTTAAATTCCTTGTCGGGGAGCAGCCTACCGACGGCCAGCATGGCTCCACGTAATGCTGGTAGCGTCCATATACAGCAGCCACTCGTTCCCTCCTCTCTCCACCGCCTAAGTTAAACCATCTCTCTCTCTCTCTCTCTCCTCTCTCTCTCTCTCTCCGTGTATATATATGTGCAGTGATCCATCTGATTTCATGCCTCACTGCTGTCTTTGTGAGTCTTGTAGTGAGATGGATGATGATCATGTACGTATAAAGTGTGTTGAAAAGTGAGAGAAAGAGTTCACTAAGCATGCACAAATGATATGTGCGACATACGTTTGAGGAACTAAAAATGTTCATACGTACTACAAGATTAGAGAGAGAGAGAGAGAGAGAGAGAGAGAGAGAGAGAGAGAGAAGTTTATGTATATATACATGGTACAGAGTGGTGGCATCAAACGCACACATCGTGATACGATAGCCTTGTGGACTTTCATCGTCGTGCCACGCTGTGTGCGTCTCATGCTCCCAACTCTCGAGCTTTTTTTCGATCTCCTGCCTGCAGCTTAATGGACATGCCAAGGTAGGGCTTACTAACCTCCATGCATACCCTTTCAGATCGATGCAACCTTTCCGAATGTTCCTCGTATCCTGGAAAGTACTCTATCTACTTATCTATCTATCTATCTCTACATATTTATTTGATAATTTTGAAGTATTTTGGAATTAGCATGTTATAAAGGAACCCTGATTGCTGATAGTACTATTATAATTGTTAATTACATTGAAAATTTGAAATAATAATAATAATAATAATAATAATAATAATAATAATAATAATAATAATAATAATAATAATAATAATAATAATAATAAGTTATCAAGTCATGATCCATAAGGTCGACCAAACTCGTAATATCTGGATTTTTTATGTAGTGAGATTTTAGGTTTTTTTTGTTCTTCTTCATGTTCAGCTGTGCGTGGGTGCGCCTTTGGGTCAATTTTGTGGGTGCCCGTAGCACGCCGTCTTCATGCATGTCTTCCTCCCAGGTTTTGGAGCAACTCCACGGTTTCGCCTACGTACGCATACAAACTCTCTACGCGGCACGTTTGGATCCTCTCCTTCCACCGACCCCCACCCCGGCGGCCTCCGCCAGCGCGACCGCACGAAACGGGCGGACCGATTCGCTCCGGGTTGGCGAAGCGGTCGCCGATCTGAGTACCCGCATGAGACGTTTCCATGCGGGGTCCCGTTGATCTCTCCGACGGGAACCTGGGATCACGGGGAAGGCGCGCGGCGTCCACGTGCGGAGTGGTGGTCCGGTTTTGATTGGACTGACTCCTATTTTGTCGTTTTGTGGATCTTTTTTGTGGGCCTCCGGAATGGGCCCGTTTAGTTGCAGCGAATTGTGGGCCGTCCGCACGCGCGTCGCGTTAAAAGCCTAATCCCCCCGTGAAAGAAGAAGCGGGAAGGGCGACGGCCGGCGGCGATGACCGGCGGAGTGATCAGGCCGGGAAGTTCTTCCAGCAGCAGAAACGGGTGGCCGGAGGATCGGCGTTGGAAGCCTCAACAGGAAGCTCAACGTGATGCTCCCAAGTCCGTCGTTGCGCTCGAGGTCGACCGGCGGCTCCATGCAACTCTCTCGCCGGTCGCCTAAGGGGTAATCTTCTGGGGTTTCTTGTTGTAATGTTCGATTCCCTTGTTTCCGAGCTTCAAGGTTGGATTTTGAATAAGTCCCACGGCGAAGTTTTACCGTGTCCGCCGATACAAGAAGTGTATCAGTTGTGAATTGTTAATCTCTGGAATGTGAAAAAAAAAAGCTTGCATCTTTTATTGTCTTTACGATGATATTAAATTGAGAACCGTAAGGCAGACGCGTTTTACAGGGATCCATGTTATCCAATTGCGTGGTCACCGGGGTTTGGATTTCTGTTTCCTTGTTACACGATTTTATTCTATTTTTTAGTATTTCTTTAGTATTGCACTTTGCTTGAATTGCATGCAAATAGCATCCTTTTGTTGGTGAACCTGTGATGTCATATATACGACTCTCGATCGATATTGCGATTGTATGAATTTGTGCTATTTGAATGTGAATTATGAAATGTATGCCAGATCGAATTGTTCTGGGACAAAAGTATTGGTCTCTGTTGAAAATTTCAATACTAATTGTTTGGTCATAGTATAAATCTTAGAATGTTTCTTTAATCTATTACAATCTCGTTGCATTACTTATTTCATTAATGAAATTCCTGCTTTGGTTATGATATATTCTCATTTAACGCCTACTGGTGATCAAAGGGCAAAAGACTGCTTGTATGAAGATGAACCCTTTCCACATGCCACTATTTTGCAATGCTCGAGGTTTGTATTTCATTTTGTCATTCTTATCTTCATACATTACTAAGTCTTCTCTTTAAGACACTGTCGTCTAAATATTAGAAATTGTCAATTTCTTGGCCATCTAACAAATTGCAGATTACTTCAAAATTTATGCCGCCAGCATCCATAGCAAGTGTCTTACCTATTTTTCAGGCAGCATGAATTTACATTGTGACTGGTTATATCATGATGTTGGTCTTTCATTTTTTTCCTCTTTTTTCCCCTTGTTTTCAGGCTTAAAGGTTGAACTTTAAATCAGTCACACAGGCAACGGTTTACTGTTTCTGCTGATACAAGAAGTGTATCAGCTGTGAAGTCATAAATTCTTGCATCTTTGATTGCTTTTACAATGATGTTAAGTTTAGAAACAGTAGGGCGGACTGATTTTACAGGGATCCATGATGTCCAATTGTGTGGTTACTGGGGTTTGGATCTCTGTTTCCTGGTTACACTTTATCACGAGTTTATTCTGTTTATTAGTATTTCTTTAGTACTGCACTTTGGTTGAGTTGCATGCAAATTGCAACCTTTTTTGGCTAACATGTGAATTTAATGTGATATGTACGACTCTGCATCAATATTGCCATTTTAGGTTGTTGTGCTGTATGAACATGAATTATGAAACTTATGCCCAAAATTGTTCTGGGACAAAAATATTGGCCTCTGTTTAAAACTTCAATCCTAAATGTGTGAATACGCTGCTCCCTTGTAACTTAGTAGCATTAGTACATTTCAGCCAGCATGAATTTACATTGAGACTGGTTATATCCTGGTCTTAGTCTTTAGTTTTTTGCCTTTTACCTATGTGTGAATACGCTGCTCCCTTGTAACTTAGTAGCATTAGTACATTGCTTACAAGAGCTACAAAAACAAGCTTTGCACCTCACCCAGAAGAGATATGGAGGATCTCCAGGTGATGTATCAATGGGAACAAGTATGGGTGTATTGAGGGGAAGAGGAGTTTGCAGAAAAGCGCACTGTTGAATTTCTACTTGTTCTCATTCAACTACGGTGCATCTCTAAATGAAATCTTAGATATTTTCTTCGTCCAGAGATGTTCTTCGTACATTTCACGAGGAGCAATATGATATATTTGTAACATTTACTATGTTTACATCCTTCTATCCAGTAGAAAAATGTACATGTTAGTAATCTTGAACATAATATTTGCAGTTCTTTATGTTGGATCATTTCAAAAATATTTGACGAAATAGATAAACTAATGTAATATCTGTCTCGAATTATTTTTCATGGGCCCTTGAACTCATGGTAGAACCTGGAAATAGCTATTAGATGATTGCAGAAAATATTCACCAGTGTCCTGTCAGTATCAAGTCTCCAAAGCTACTATTGCAGTTAATATTGCAGTTAGTCTTGCGTCTTGCGGATTGATGATATGTGGTTCAGTTCTTACAAGTAGCTTGGACTACGACGGACTGCCAGAATATTGATTGGATTAGGATCATTGAAATCTTTGCTAGAGTTGCTCAGAATGAATGATCCCTCACTAGTTATTAATTCAACTATGATGAATGATCCCACACCCGCTAGTTATTAATTGTTAACGCTGCAAGTCAGAGATTTGGATGAAGTTTTGCTAAGATATGTTATCCACTTCTGAATACTCATCTTGTTAGTTGCTTGTAAGTGCAGTGCTGGACTGACATGGGCCTTCATTAAATAGGCAGGTTAAGATCTGCAGATCCTTAAATGGACAGGTGAGCCCAACTTCACAAGCCACATCTCCTCATGATTTTCTTGCTATGATTCCTCTATTCCAGTTACCACATCCAATTTCTTTTTCTTGCTATGATTCCTCTATTCCAGTTACCACGTCCAATTTCTTTAAGTAACAGAGGGCCTTCTTCTGAAGTATATAACAATGTAGCGAGTAGTGACAGAAGGCAGTCCCACTTGCCCGTCTGGCATGTCTCCATATGACCAAGCTATTGAACTGGTAAGCTCCAAATGAATTGAACAGAAGGATGCTACACAGTATCAGACAGTGGAGTGAGTGTGCAGGATGCTGTGCATTGTATAAGCAGACTGCTCCTCGATAAAGCCTGAGATCTGTAAAGTTTTGTCAAATTTGTTCCAATCTGTCCATCTCTTAAATGCCATGACCTACTCGAAGTGAAAGAAACAACACACAGATATTGATGACAGCCCCACTGGCTTCTATACAAAATTTGTGTTAATCTCGTTTGATCTCACATGTCATGTCCAGAGGGATTTTGCCAAAATATATTGATACAGAAAACTGAATCTGTCAGACAGTCAATGGTTAATTCTTTTTTGTTACAGAGGGAATTAAGATCTGTTTATATGCCTTAAGTTGAGATGTGTGTCCTACTAGTAGATAAAATTGGTGAAACTTTTCATCATTGTTGAAAGCTGAAAAGCAAATATCAGACAAGTAGAACAGCAACCTGAGAAACTCTTTTGTCAAACCATAGTACATTTACCTTTTTTTTTTCTTTTGTTGAACTGTGGGCATCACTATTCAGTTAGTAGAACATAGTTGAAGTCTGTTTTGTTTGAATTTTATGGGGACCATATTGATTAATTGCATGTATGACAGGGCCGCTCATCCCATGCATTCCAGCCTATGCAGTGCCCCCTCCTAAAGATTGAATCTTCTGGATGATGATTGGCTTAAGGCAACGGTTAACAGAAGAGTAACAGAGACAAAATGTGACATGTCGACCAAGTTGGAGATTTCAAATTTATAAAAGAATCCAAGGTGCTCAATTAAACGAGAATTTTCGACCAGGACTTGTCGGCTACTTCTACTTTTTCTCCCGGTCGATAAAAGATATATGTGGACTAGTCGATATAATTTGATCGAATGTGGATAGCAAAACATATTTATTCTTTTTTTTATTTTTTTTTATTTTTTGTTTTTGGACGGATTTTAAAATTGGGAAACCCGACTCATTTACAGCTGAGTCGATTTCTCTGTATTCACATTTTGTTGGAACGCATAAACAGTGAAGCCAAATCTTGGCCAGCTGTGTGTTTGTGAAGATAAGAGGTGAGCATTTGCAGCTAGGGTATTCACGGATCGAGTTTGACCCGACTCGATCTCAAATTCGATTTAACCCGATTGATTTTATTCGGATTAGATGGGATCAGATTGATAATAATTTAGTTTAAATTGGATCCAATCCAATTCTCATTAGATCGAATTTAATCATCGATTTATTTAATTAATTTTTTATATATTTATTTTTTTATAATATTTAATATTGATCATATTTTTAAAAAATAAATAAATAAATTTTCTAACAGTTTGTAATAATTTCAAAGGATATAAAGTTAAATTTTTAATATATTTTAATTTTAAAATAATATAAAATTTTTATCAAGAAAAATTGATTTAAATTTGTTAAAAAAATATACAAAAGTTTAGGTCAGCGAATTGGGTTGGGTTGATCGTATTTGAAAAGTTAAAATTTGTATTCGTTTGAATTATAATCGAGTCGATTTAGATTCGATTTGATCCAATTGAAATTGAATTGATTCGGATCGTGAACTCGATGAACACCCCTAGTTTGAACGATTCTACATGCAAGTGTAGGGCATTTTATTTGTTTTTACTGGTTCAAACAATTTGAATTATTTGATCGATATTATTGTGCCACTAATAATGAATGCAATAATATATAGGATGTGAAGGATTTGGTTGCTCTAACTCATTGGTAATGAACTTGATTTTGTTGCAAATCATGATTGAATCATTGCTAACTTCAATTGATCAACAGTGGTGATGGTAAGGTGTTTTTGGGAAATCATGAAGTCATCGAGCCACGATGTGATACTCGTTCACAGCATTCTTCCTGTACACCTATGCGTCTCACATCTTCTTAACAATGTAATATGATGTTATATTAATAATATTGCACATCATACATTTAGCCTTATTTTTTCATTGATTGGAAATTTAAGTTGGTCCGAAGTCAGTTATAGACTTAGGCTCTATTTGACAGCAGGACATTTTGCCTAAAGCATTTGATATCTCACATTAAACGTCGATCATCGACCATTTTGAATTGGCCCCAAATAGAGTCTTATAAGGTCTTGGGATGAAACCAAACCAACATGAAGTGAAAATCAATAGCTAATAGCTAATTGATAGTTTGTTTACCAAATTATTTTTATGTCATATTTAGATAAAAAAATATTAATATGAGGAACCTGAAAATGATATAAAATCAATTCCAATTGGATAACTAAATCCTTAGCCAAGACAGAAATGAAAAATTTAAGACAAAAGAGTATTCTAACTATGTCCTCTCAATTGAAACACAAATGCAAGCCACATTTTGTTTTGTATTGTATTGTATTGTATTTTTTTTGTCTTCTTGGAATGTTCATAACAAGATTCAGAAACCAAATCCCTCACTTAAAAATCCATTGATCTGTCATACTCAAATCCCATTCAGGTGAATCATCAAATCAGAGAAAAAAATTGGGAGGATCAAAAGCAAAAAGAAAAAAAAGGTAAGATGCAAGAATCAAATTGATGTAGTGCCAAACCACATGACCATTGCCCACAATTTGCACAATTTTTTTCTTCCAGCAAGAGGCCAAACCAAACCCAAGAATAGTTTTGGCTGCCAAGGGCCCAGAGAGTTGTGCTACTGCCATTGCACTGACTGCACTCAACATTTACTTCTCAGCCTTTTGGCTTTTCAGATTCTCTCTCTCTCTCTCTCTCTCTCTCTCTCTCTCTCT
>LTAE01003263.1:14875-30970 GCA_001647135.1 Pontederia paniculata
AGAGAGAGAGAGAGAGAGAGAGAGAGAGAGAGAGAGAGACTTTAGGAAACCTGCCAGCAAAGAGATTCAAAATGGGGGCAGCTCTTCTCTCTTTCCAATTTTCCTGTCATGATTTGGATTCCCTCCTGCATGCAAATCCATTTGCTCTTTTTATCTTCTTCTTCGTCTCACTCATTACTACTGTTCCTGCTGCTGCTGCTGCTGCCTTTATAGGGAGATCCTCCTGAAGACCTTCTTCCTGCCCTTTGTGGCAGTGCAGGAGACATGGAGAGTCCACCATTTCCTTTCTCTCTTCCTCTTCCCCTTCCGTTTCTTTCTTTGTGGCTCCTTGGCCTCTTCATATTCACAGCTCCGGCCAATGTCCGAGGGTCCGACGCGCCATCCTCCCTTCCATCCCCTCAAAACCAAACCCTTTCTCCACCTGCGTCGACGGCGTCGCCTCCTGCAGGTACCACATTTCTTCTTTGCTCTTCCTTTTCGTTCCGATGCTGTGCAAAGCAGTTGATGATCCCTTGGGCTGTTGCTGCGTTTTGCTTTGAAGAACTTCTAAGTAGTCAACCTTTGCGCAGGATGCCTGTCGAGGTTTTCAGATGTAAAATTTGCTCCGTTTATTCTTCTTGATCCATTGTTTTAGCTTGATCATTTTGGAAAGATTGCTGTTTTTTCATTAAAAAGAATTCCTTTTTTTATTTTTTTTTATATGGAAGTATATACTTCACCTTTTTATGTGTTTTTGCGTCTTATAGATTCTCCTCAAGCATGGATCTTTGGATTTCTTGATACAAAAATTGACTTTTATACGAGATCGCTCTTCCTCTTCTCGTCGATTATCCATATTCCTGGATGGAATCATCATTGGTGCTAAAAATTACCTGTTCTTCTGTTAGCAGTGGTGCAGATCATTGTACACAACCAACATCGCCATTTCAAGGAATTAACCGTGGCAATCGTTCTTGCATCCGTTGCAATTGTAGCAATCATCGCATCCACATTTTGTGCCTGGATCTTTTGGCGCCGGAGTCGCGAAGCTCTCGATCCTAAGGACATAGAAAGCTCAGGTTCGCCCAAGATTATGACACTGTCCCTATACTGGTTTAGAGTATGACATTCTTGCCAATATTGATGTTGAACTTTGTGCAAACCCAGATGCTTCAAGAAGGCTGTCAGTTGCTCCAATCCTCCACAAGTTTAATTCCCTGAAGGTCTCGACCAACAAAGGGCTGCTTACTATGATCGACTATGCATCAATAGAGTCTGCAACAAACAACTTCAGCGATAGCAACATACTGGGAGAAGGGGGATTCAGTTTTGTGTACAAAGCTTGCTTCAACGAGGAGGTTTCTGCTGCAGTGAAGAAATTAGATGGTGGCTCTGAGGATTCTGAAAGAGAATTTGAGGTGTGAAGAGATCACAATTTAAGCACAATTTCTCGGGCATTATATTCTTTTTCTTTTTCTGTTGATAAAATGTCTTGAGCTCTAAAGATTACTTTGCACCATCAGAATGAAATGGGCTTGCTTGGAGCAATTCGACATCCGAATATAATTTCTCTCTTGGGTTATTGTGTCCATGGAGAAACAAGGCTTCTAGTTTATGAGCTGATGCAAAATGGGTCTCTTGAGACACAATTGCATGGTAGGCATAGCTCTGGACTCGTCAGTTGGGATTTAAGCTCAAGTTACAGGAATTTATTTCTTTGTACCCGTTATTCTTGCAGGTGCTTCCAGTGGTTCGGCTTTAACTTGGCATATTCGCATGAAAATTGCACTTGATATAGCAAGGTTTGCTCCCTTCGATTCCTATTCCAATCTTGGGCATTGTTCTAATTTGGTTCTGTAGCACATATCTGAAGATTACACAAGTTTTTGTGATTTTATGAAACAGAGGATTGGAGTATCTTCATGAGCATTGCAGCCCACCTGTGATTCATAGAGACTTAAAATCTTCCAACATACTACTGGATTCAGAATTTAATGCCAAGGTACATAGGATCTGTCAGTTAATATTTCTTCATGTTTGATAAGCTTATATGGTATCATGATCACCTGTTTGTCTTTTCAGTAAGACTTATTTCCTTAAAGTTGATTGATTCTGATTGCAGATTTCAGATTTTGGTCTTGCTGTAACTGGGGGAAACCATAACAAAGGCAATTTAAAGCTTTCAGGCACTGTTGGTTATGTTGCTCCTGAGTATCTATTAGATGGTACAAGTTGTTTCCATGTTTCATGTGTCAACAAATTCTTTTAGGATCTCTAGAATAAATCTTATACTTTGGAAAACAATATAAGGTGATTCTTGCTGTGCTAGATATGTCTGATGCTGAAACATAGTTATAAAGTTTTATGACTGGTGCAAAACTAATTTTGGTTGCTTTCTTTGTTGTTTCTGGAAGGAAAACTCACTGAGAAAAGTGATGTGTATGCCTTTGGCGTCATTCTACTTGAGCTTTTGATGGGAAGAAAGCCAGTTGAAAAACTAGCACCATCTCAATGCCAATCGATTGTGACATGGGTATGACGTATTTACTTTCAATTAATGATTCACATCTATTTGGCTCAAGCACTCAACTTTTTCCCTTGATGATGCATGCCCAGGCTATGCCTCAGCTTACAGACAGATCAAAGCTTCCAACTATAGTAGATCCAGTGATCAGGAACGCCATGGATTTAAAACACTTATATCAGGTTCATTTTCTGCTTGAAGCACATTTGTTCTACAGATATGGAACTGTTCCAAACTAATGAGATTATGGAATGCAGGTTGCTGCTGTTGCTGTGCTATGTGTTCAGCGAGAACCGAGCTACAGGCCATTGATTACTGATGTTCTTCACTCTCTAGTTCCTCTAGTTCCAGTAGAACTTGGGGGCACACTCAGAAGTGTTGATCCTTCATCATGCACAAGTAGGAATTCTTTAGCTCACTAATTATACGGTGACATTATGAATGCAGCAAACCTGTTACTGGTACAAAGGGGAGTAAAGTCAGTCTCTCTGCTCATGTTTGCTCCATTTTTGCATGCATAGTGCCCTTTTGCTACTTCGGCTCTCCAATTTTGTGAAGTGTTAGAATATTATAACTGAGAGGCTGTCATTTCACTTATGAAGGGAGAAAAATCTTTTTTCCCGTTATTTGTTCTGTATTATTAATGCTGGCCGATTTGGATGTTTGAAATTGGTATAGGATGGCTTGTATAGAGATAATGTGTTCATCACCAGTTTTCTTATAGAAAACTCGAGCAACCTGGTTCAATTTCTTGATCTACAATATTCTAGTACAGAAGTCCGAATGGGAAAGATAAGAAAATTGATTGAATCCACTGCATTTTTCTGGTTTCCATTTCAGCTTGATCCCATATGAAATAAGTTTGCTTATCTGTTTTCATGCTTGTGGAGTTCTCCAAATTTCTATCATCACAGGCAATGACGTCTGCTACAGGGGAAACCATCCAATGGATATGTCCAACCTGTGTTATTAAGAACCTCAAGTTTTCATCATCCTTGCTTATAATTATTTGTACTAGTTGAAGATGACATCTGTTTTTTTTACTGATTGCAAGCCAACGTACATGGCTGATAGCAGTCAACTGAAGTACATACAAGTTTCTTATTATCAGAAAAGAGGACAGCATATTGCACTCATTCTAGAGAAGATACCAGGAGTGGGTGGGGCATCAATAGAGAAACATTTGTAGTTGGCGACTGTCAGATGACTTGAGTTCTGTACATATTTTATAATCTTATGGTGGTTGCACTGAACAAGTATGACCATAGATGAATGATGAATCAATAGAAGTCCTTTTTGAACTGCTACATGCATGTGGCTATGTGCACAAGCATTTGGGTGTACTCCTGTCGAGTGAGTTATACATACACTTGGATTGATAAAAAAAGGATGTATAAATCATAAGGCTCTGCCTTTGATGCAAGTCTTCCAATTATTTATGCTTGAAGCTTATGGTTCAAATGTGATTTTCTTTTCATCTGCAGATGATTTAAGATATTTGTATGGATGCGAGAACTACCCAGATCCAGTATGGATGTGTGACTGCATTCTTTCAAAAACCATAACAACCTCTGTTATTTCTCTGAACAACACCAAATTCAATTACTAAAATCTTATCTCAAAGTTTATTTTCTTTCTTACTTTTCTTACGTAGAGCATGATTCCTATTTCGATCCATAAAATTGAGATTTTGGCCATCTAATTCGAGCTTGTTAAACTTTACTGGGATTATAATTTGTAAAAATAGTACTTCAGTAGGAAGGACATACAGCTGAAGCTTGTGATTGTGACTGACATTTGTGGAAGGCTATCAGCCACAATCTTCTTGGAGCCAGCTTAGCTTAGCTTTGATCACGCGGTTAGTGGTATTTATGAACTATATATCTTCTTCAATGCTCGTGACTGTATTAATGTGCTTTAGCTGTCCCAAAAGGGAAGTATCAGAGATGTAGTTGTGCCTAAACCACCTCACATGATGTGCCATCTTTCTGATGATGAGATATATGAACTACCCTCCTTAAAAGGAACCAAGAAAACAAAAGCATGGAAGACAAAAAGTAACAACAGCAAAAGAAAAGCCATGGAGTAATAATGCAACCTGGAAAAATAATTGGGTTTACATAAATTACACGTCTCTATTATCCTCTTTAAGAAAATAAAAAGAGAAGAATATTATGCACAAATATTGCACGCCATTTGTGCATAGCAAGAATCTGACAGCAGAACAGTCGTACATGAAAAAAAATGTTAGTGCAAATTATTGAGAAGGTGGTACTGTTCAGCGTTGGCAAACTCTACTTCATAGCCAGACGAAGGTCCTGTTCTTTGATCACCACTCGCCTGTAGAGCTGACACAGCACAACACAAAAGACAGGTTTTCTGACGGCCAAAATAGTAGCTGCAAATTATCTGATTCTTCCATAAATTCTTAGAACTTAACAAGAGCAAATGTGAGAGCAATAACCAAGTTGCAATGCAACACCACTCCCCCACATCTGATCTCCATCTATTACTTATCCACATACTATATTTATACTGTGTAATGCTGCTGCATTGTTTCAACATCAAGTCCTTTAAGCTTCACCACTGACTCCACATGTCCTTTGAGGGTGTGAAGCTCCCTAAGCCTGCAGAATAGGAGAGGTATAAATCAGCAACTTATAAAATCGTAAACCATCATATTCCTGAACTACTGTCATAAATGCAATGCAAACAGCAGCAGAGCATGCGATCATCAATGTCACTGTATTTTTCTTCATATCATAATTTAAACTAATTCAACATGCATTGATCATGATTGAATCTTGGCAATGCAAACTGAGTAAGTACCTTGCAACTTCTGCACGCCTCTTGGCTTGCTCGGCGATCTCAGACAGTTCCCGGTAGTCGTTCTTGTCGTTGAACAGTGCCGAACTCTCAGGTTGGTGGAGGCCGTGCAATGTCCGCTGAGCTATTGCCCATTGAGCCTCCCTCTCGCCTTTCCCGTAGTCCAATTTGCTACTAAACGCCGTCTGTGAGCAACCCAACACACAGTCAAGTCAGTTTCTGAGAAATCAAATGCATGCAGCTTCAGCTCAAAGAAGACAGCAAGTGCAATAGAACTCGTCTTACTTTGTTGCTGAGGTTGTCCCAGGCCTTGCCGCTCAATGCGTAGCGGATGATGAACTTGAGTATGTCGAGAGGGAAGAAGGTGACAATGCTGAAGAGCCAGATGACTCCAGCCCATCCCCATCCACAGCCATGCATCTCTGCAAAGCCCCAGTTTGCGTAAACAGCTATCAGAGTTGCCACCTGCAAGCACAAACAATGGTTGAGTTGGTTCTTCAAGGTCTCAATTTCTAGTTAGCAGAAAGCTAAAATAATTGAGGAATCTTGTAATTTGTTGCAGATGTTTCATATATTTATCAACTTTCTGTGTCATTAGCAGCAAGAAAGAAAGAGAAAAAAGGGTGAATGCTCACCAGCTGTGCTAGCACAAAGGCCACAACAAGAAGCACACCAGGGCGCTCCACAAAGAACCAGCTTCTCGACCTGGTTACAAAGATCAGAGCCTGGCTCACTATGCTCACTTGGAGGTACACTGCTGCCATGAGCTCACGCTCGCTCTCTCTGATCGACCTCACTCCAAATGCATTCTGCAACAAGAATTAAAGCATAAAGGTTGTGTACTGCATGCATATATAGCAGACATGCATGGCAATGGCGAATGATGCTTCTGCATTGCTTTTGAACTTGTACTCACAGAGAAGAAGTCAGTTTGGTGCGCGATCCAGAAGAACAGGACTGTCATGAGTGCAAGGTACGTGCCGAGGACGATCCCAGTCGCGAAGATCTCAGGCAGCTTCCATGAATCCGGGATTGGCGACGGCTTGACGCGATCTTTGGATATGGTCATGATAGTGCCGTCATTGAGGATCGCAATGATCAGGACCATGAAGGGGGAGAAGTCGAAGCGCCAGATGAGCGCGAGGAGGAGGAAGCCGAGCACGATACGGATGGTGATGGACACGGCGTAGATGGTGTAGTTCTTCATGCGCTGGAAGATGGCGCGACTCGTGAGCACGGCGCTGACGATGACACTGAGTCCGGGCTCCGTGAGCACGATGTCAGACGCACCGCGCGCGGCGTCAGTTGCGTCCGCCACCGCAATGCCGATGTCGGCCTTCTTGAGCGCCGGGGCGTCGTTCACGCCGTCGCCGGTCATGCCGCAGATGTGCTTCCGGTCTTGCAGACGTTTTACGATCTCGTACTTGTGCTCTGCATTCGCAACGCTCGTTAGATTCTTACACACAAAGCTTTTACGCGCCATTGTTCTCGTTCGTGACAGCTCTTACCTGGGAACACTCCAGCGAAGCCATCGGCTTTCTCGATGAGCTCGTCAATGGGGACGCTCGCAGTGATCCCTTCGCCCTTGTCTCCGAGCAAGGTGGAAGAGGGGTACATATTGGTGCCCATGCCGAGCCTTCGCCCGGTCTCCTTGGCGATCGCCAGTTGGTCTCCGGTGATCATCTTCACGTTGACGCCCAGGTTGAGCGCCCGGCGGATGGTCTCGGCACTGTCGTGCCTCGGCGGGTCGAAGAGCGGGAGGAGCCCGATGAACTGCCACGGCCCTCCCTCGCTCTCCTTGGTCTTCTCGGGCACCTGTTGGCGCGAGACCGCCAGTGAGCGGAGTCCGCGCTGGGCGAATTTGTCGATGATGCTGTGCACCCTCTTCTTGACATCGTCCCGCAGCTTGCAAAGATCGATGATCTTGGAAAAGAAAGTTGGTACGTGAGCTTGGTAGATGCAGAGATGAACACACCTACATACATGCATGCGTGGTTTGGCGCTGGTACGTACCTGCTCCGGCGCACCTTTGCTCGCTCTGTGCCAGTTGCCATCGGAGTCGATGTAGGTGATGGCCGTCCGCTTGTCCACCGGATTGAAGGGCAGGAAGTGCACTTCCTGGATACCTGCGCGCGCCTGTGCGAGGAGAAGAGAAGACATATATCTATAAGCTTCGGAGAGCAATCAGTACCTGCAACATATATACACCAGCAACATCCTTTTACCTCCTTAGGATCAGCAAGCATTCCAACAATTGAGGCGTCAATGGCGTCCTGGTTCTCGACCCTGGAAGCCATTGCGGCGTAGTGGATGACGCTTTGTTTGTCCATGTCCTTCACGAACACCTGCAAATTTATGTGACGGCGACATGAATGATCTGATAAAGGACGTGTGGTGCATGCACCAGTTCACGTATTCGATATTCTTACGTACCTCGATTATATTTTTGTCTACCGTGAGCTTGTTGAGGGTGAGAGTCCCAGTTTTGTCACTGCAAAGCACGTCCATGCCCGCCATCTCCTCTATGGCCGTCATCCTCTTGGTGATGGCGCCCTGCTGCGAGAGCCGGTGCGACCCGATCGCCATTGTGACGGAGAGCACGGTTGGCATGGCGATGGGTATCCCTCCGATGAGCAGCACCAGGAGGTTGTCGATCCCGTCACGGTACGCCCGGCGCTGAATCGGGTACATCACGATGATCTCGATGATGATGCCGACGCCGATGGAGATGATGCAGAAGTTTCCTATGGCCGTCAACACCTGAACGGATCAAGCGTTACATCAACATGTCGAATTGGGGAGGTGCTACGGAGATTGAAGAATCATGATATCAGACCTTCTGGAAGTGGCCGACGTTGTTGGTGCTGTCCACCAGATGGGCAGCTTTGCCGAAGAAGGTGTGGACGCCGGTGGCGATGACGACGGCCTCGATCTCGCCCTGCTTGCAGGTGGAGCCGGAGAACACCTCGTCGCCGGGAGCCTTTGTCACGGGGAGGGACTCCCCGGTGAGGGCGGACTGATCGATCTTGAGGGCGTCGCCTTCCAGCAACCTGGCGTCCGCCGGAACGATGTCACCCAGCTTGATGCTAATTATGTCGCCGGGGACGAGGATCGCCGCCTCCTGCTCGGACCACCTCCCATCTCTCAGCACCTAAAATGCAGTTCGTCAAGATCATTGGCTTCTAAGGATCAATCCACATATAAAAAAAGATCCACTGTTAGATCTCAAAGATCTGAGGACCTTAGTCTTCGGGGCGAGTCCGGCCATGAGGGCCGCCGCGGCATTGCCGGCGTTGTTCTCCTCGATGAAACTTATGGTGGAGTTAATGATGAGAAGACCGATGATGCCTATAAAATCTTGCCAATCCGGAGGCTTTCCCTGTTGGATATCGAATATAAATCTTAAGAGTAGATACTGAGACACACATGATCTTATTAATCGGATCTGTCCTTTTACGTACCCCTCCATTGGCGAGTGCAATGGCCATGATGGCGGCCGCCTCCATGACCCACGACAGCGGATTCCACATGAATCCGAGGAACTTGAGGAACTTGCTCTCCTGAAAGATTCCATCAAAAGCAACACAACATAAGACGTCATGCATACATAAACTTGCCATGCACAGGATGAATCCAGCGCTAGAAATGGTAATGCACGCATTCCCTGCATGCATTTCCATGGATGAAAGAGAGAGAGAGAGAGAGAGAGAGAGAGAGAGAGAGAGAGAGACCTTCTTTTCCTCGAGCTTGTTGGGGCCGAAGATCCTGAGCCGGTTCTCCCCCTCGTCGGTGGTGAGGCCCTCCCTGGTGCATTTTAGCTGCTCGAACACTTCCTCGATCGGAATACGCTCCTGATAAAAAATCAATTTAACAACAACATCGTCGTCGAACATGCATCAGAAACAACATGAGATCTCTGCCAGACAAAAATCTGAATCCATATCTATTTATCAACAAAGAAACAGAAACATATATGTGCTCACAAGATCTACTGTCTCATTCTTAAGTCCTTCTAATGATGAGCTTGTAGCCGCCATATCTTTAATACCATGCAAAATGAAGAAGAAAAAAGTTGCGGACTGGATGAAGAAAGGAGAGAAAGGAAGAAGAAGGTATGTGAAGGCTTCTGAGGCAAATCGAAGGAGGGTAAAATAATGGATCCGGGACTCCCGACGAGGCGATTGGTTGTTAGTGCAGGTGCATTGGGATCATTTTGGACGGAAAGGAGGAGAAGATGGAGCGATGCAGTTTGACTGTTTTTTTTAATATATTATTATTGTTGGAAGTAATATATTGAACATACGGTTCATGATTTACCGTCCCTAAAAGAAACATAAATGTGCACATAAAATTCAAAAAAAATCAGTAATTAATGTTGATCTACGCATTTATCGGATGACAAATGGTAGAAAATAAAGTGGAATAAAAAGAAAATGTATAGAAAAAAAAGGAATGAATTGAGTGTGTCATTCACTAATTTATTAACATTGTGTCATATTATATATGTATATATATATATATATATATATATATATATATCATTATTTTTTTAATTACGATTGTGTTCTTAAAAAAAATAATTTTAATAATAAATCATAATTATGTATTTAAAATTCTATTTGATACATTGTCAATAAAGTGATGCATGTCACTTTAATTCTTTCAAAAAAAGGTTGCTTCTACGTTTTGTATACCAAAGAAAATAAATTATTTGTGTGTAAGTTATATTTATATGACTATGTAAGTGCATGCACCTAGCAAAATTTGATGAATATGTGCTATAAAGATGATTAATTATGATAAGATGAGAAGTTATTAGGTTTTAATACAATCCATTGTGCTACATAATCTGATCTTTAATGCCATTAATTATGCCTTACTCCAAAGGTATTATTAATCACATTTTAAGAGTAACGAATGAAAAAAATCAAAAGTCATTAATGGACAATAATATCTACTATTGTTAGCAATACAATATATACATAATATATATTTGTTGGATTTCAATTTAAGGCTTCGTTAATTTTGATGAAACTATTTTTTTAGGAAAGTGAATTCTTAAAAAATAATATATTTTCATGTGTTTGATAGATGACTATTAAATATGAAAGAAAGTAGTCTAAAAAAATTATGAGAGAAAATTATTTTTTTATTTATATTTCTATCTATATATAACTAAAAAGATAAGATTCATCCTATCTTTTTTCTACTTTTTTCAATTTTTATGTTTTTTCATTTTTTCTCTCTCCTATCAATTAGTATTAATACATATTAGGGTAATTAATGGACATTTAATTTTTATTTTAATATAAAACTTCTCGTATTCTCTAATAAAATTTTTATTCATATACACTTTTCATATTCTGAATATTTATTTATTTCCTATTTTTTTCTCCTTTTTTTCAGAGATAGACGTTGCATAAGATATTTACATCAATACATGTTAGAGTCATTAGTGACTATACATTTTCTAAAAGTATAAAATAAAATACTGAAATGATCCAATATAAAAGTCTAGACAACCTGACATAACATCATAATAATACTAAAGGTTCAACATGAGTAGATGAGTTTGATGGTACAACTCAATGACAATCTAATACATCATCAACCTAAAACCAAAAGATAATATGTACAACTGCAGACTGTCATGAGCATCGCACGTGCACGCCACCATCATCATAGAAAGTATCTAATTCCCTGCAGTGTCCAGATGCAAGAGAGGCGAACCTCTCGTGAGCTAACGCCTAGTATGTAAGACTCAAATAGAAATAAAAAATAGAATAATAAATCATTCTTAAGAGAAATATCATAAAAGACATGAGAATTATTATTCATAAGCATCATCATTAATTTCTTTTAGAGTTAATATCATCATCATCATATTGTGAATAGCTCTTCATTAGTTTAAGGGATCCTCATGTACATTCATGCGACATGGCATCAGTGGTTGTACAGGACCACGAGCATATTCGTTGCACAAGTATGGGAGAGGACCATGCAGCTGGAACAGTGGTCACGCAGTGATTTGGAGTCACGCGGCCCGGGGTTTCACTATTTTGCCTGTAGCTACACCCCCTCTCCCCCCATCATCCTCCTTTTTCTCCTAATTTTGCATTGAGTACATAAAACTCCGCCAATTACATCTTTTATCTTTCTTACTATAATCACCTTATAGTTTGTACATCATCATAGTTAGGTAACAATACATCATGCCATGCATAAGAAGCTTATGAAGACATCACATGAGACGAACTATGTCGGTGAACACGGCTCGGGTGTGGTCACGCAAACACGGCCCGTGTTGGTAGGACACTGTCCGTATTGCCCTAACGGGTTCTGAGCGCAACACCGCTTCCGACATCGGTCACGTTCCGAAGAACACGGTCGGCATCGGGTCTGTAGAAAATGTTCTGGCAGCGACGAACCCGAGTCCGGTAGGGCATCGTACGTCTTCGGGTAGGAGTCCTGACATGGTCCATGCTGTCCAATACGGTCCGAGTAATCCTCCAGCGCGGCGGCAAAAATTAGGGTTTCATCGTGGAAGGGCGCGTCGCCAGGCGCGATCTGCGCCGGCGAGAACGGCCTGAGTTCATCATCGCGAGCGCTCTGCCAGACGCGATTTGCGTCGGCGAACGCGAAAGAAAATCTGCGACGTCAAGTATGCAGAAAACAACCACGACATCGATCTGATCCGTGTCGGAGACACGACCAGAGGTCGACGCCGGGCATGAAGAAGAAGCGCGCCGCCAGGCGCGATATATATAAATAACTAAAAGTTGGGCATTGAGCATTTCTTGAAGTGGTTTCTCCTTTCAGCATTTGATGATTCTTTTTTCCCAATTTTTTTAATTTTTTAAAAAATTTAAAGGTAACAAATCTAAATTTTAGAAGGTGAAAGAACAATTAATAAATATTTATTAAAAATCTTAGAGGGGTTGCCCAATTGAATGATGTTTTATTAATGCTTAGTTATATAATAATTATATAATAAATATGTATGGCATATGAAAAGGTAACGTTAAGTATCAACATTTTCACTCCTCCTTTAATGATGAAATAAATATAAATGGTGTATTAACTCACTCCATTTAATAATTTTCCTTTAAAACATTCCAATAGATATTTCATGAAGAGTCACCATTAATATTTTATAACTAATTTTTATATTAACTCACTCCATTAGGTATATATTTTTTTCTATCATTTCTGAATTCTTAATATTTTTTATTTATTATTTATATATAAAGCTTTGGCTCCAATCACCTCTCTCTTTCCTCCATTTCTTTTTATTCTAACATTTTTCTTCATTTGAATTTGAAAGGACATATAAATCTATATATAACTAAAAGCTAGGCATTGAGCATTTCTTGAAGTGGTTTCTCCTTTCAGCATTTGATTGTTTTTTTTCTAAATTTTTTGAATTTTTTTTAAAAAAATTTAAGGTAACAAATCTAAATTTTAGAAGGTGAAAGAACAATTAATAAATATTTATTAAAAATCTTAGAGGGGTTGCCCAATTGAATGATGTTTTATTAATGCTTAGTTATATAATAATTATATAATAAATATGTATGGCATATGAAAAGGTAACGTTAAGTATCAACATTTTCACTCCTCCTTTAATGATGAAATAAATATAAATGGTGTATTAACTCACTCCATTTAATAATTTTCCTTTAAAACATTCCAATAGATATTTCATGAAGAGTCACCATTAATATTTTATAACTAATTTTTATATTAACTCACTCCATTAGGTATATATTTTTTTCTATCATTTCTGAATTCTTAATATTTTTTATTTATTATTTATATATAAAGCTTTGGCTCCAATCACCTCTCTCTTTCCTCCATTTCTTTTTATTCTAACATTTTTCTTCATTTGAATTTGAAAGGACATATAAATCTATATATAACTAAAAGCTAGGCATTGAGCATTTCTTGAAGTGGTTTCTCCTTTCAGCATTTGATTGTTTTTTTTCTAAATTTTTTGAATTTTTTTTAAAAAAATTTAAGGTAACAAATCTAAATTTTAGAAGGTGAAAGAACAACAATTAATAAATATTTATTAAAAGTCTTAGAGGTGTTGCCCAATTGAATGATGTTTTATTAATGCTTAGTTATATAATAATTATATAATAAATATGTATGGCATTTGAAAAGGTAACATTAAGTATCAACATTTTCACTTCTCCTTTAATGATGAAATAAATAAAAATGGTGTATTAACTCACTCCATTTAATAATTTTCCTTTAAAACATTCCAATTGATATTTCATGAAGAGTCACCAGTAATATTTTATAACTCATTTTTATATTAACTCACTCCATTAGGTAGATATTTTTTCTATCATTTCTGAATTATTAATATATTTTTATTTATTATTTATATATAAAGCTTTGGCTCCAATCACCTCTCTCTTTCCTCCATTTTTTTTATTCTAACATTTTTCTTCGTTTGAATTTGAAAGAACATATAAACATGTGCACAACAATTAATAAATATTTATTAGAACTCTTAGAGTGTTTCCCAATTGAATGCCGTTTTACTAATGCTTAATTTGCAAGAAGAGACTCTCTCTCTATGTATATTTTTCAAACATTAATATTAGTATAAGGTTAAATAAACTATCTATATAGAGAGAGCCACACACTGACACACTATATGAATTTTGAAGCTAATTTCACGTCTTAGATGCATGAATCATGAATAATGGCCTTATTGCTACTTCAAAATGCTTAACCCCACTCCATTTTTTTTTTCCAATTTTTCTCTTAACCTTCTGTCATGCTATAAAAATAATAAAGGAGAAGATGAAATGTCTAGACTATGTTTTAACTATTTTTTTTTCTCAAACCCATCATTGCACCCACTGTTTAAGAGAAAATTATTATTATTATTATTATTATTATTATTATTATTATTATTATTATTATTATTATTATTATTATTATTATTAATTTCGCCTATGTTTATAGCCGGTCCCAAGCCCGGATAAAGGAGGAGGGTTGTGTTAGGCCTCGACAGCCAACGTAAAATCTCGTCGAATCTCATAAACATGGATCAACGAATACATAATATACCTAAAAATTTGGTTACTGAGAGCGCAATGACATCGTATGATCCATGTAGCCGACCCCACCTAGTGAGATAAGGCTTTGTTGTTGTTGTATTATATTATTATTATTATTATTATTATTATTATTATTATTATTATTATTATTATTATTATTATTACATATATATATATATGTATATATATGTATATACATAGAGAGAGAATTTCATAGTTTTGTTTAAAATTGTGAATTATTATAATTCTTATGAAAGTTTGAACAAGTAATTATAATTTAAGTATTCCAAGTTAATATTTTAACATTAATTTCTAACATTTTTCATTCACTAATTATATTAAAACTTATAATTTAATATGTTTGAAGGTGAAATGTCATAATATTAATGATAATTGACTATGAATACAAAATGTCAATAGTATTCCTTAATATGAAATAATACTAATAATCTTATAACTCAATAGTCAATTTTAATTTATTTAATATGAATAAATAAAATGTATTTTACTTTCTATTTTTATTAACTCTCTCAAAAATTATATGTGTGTAGAGAGAGAGAGAAAATTTCATAGTTTTTTTTAATTTTGAATTATTATATATATCTATGTAACTAATCACTTGGGTCAAGGGAGGCATTTTTTCCTTTTTCTCAGGTTTTTCTTTTTCTTTACCAATATTTACTCATATATCAAAATATATAATAATTTCGTCGTATTTTTTTGAGAATTTTCAATTATTATATTTTTTTATGAGATTCAGAACATTTAATATTTATTTAAGCTTCCAAATGCATTGACATTTATTATTGATGATTGAAATTACCATATAAATTTAAAGGGTTATTATTTGATTAATTTATTCTTCATGCAAATTTTTTTATATTCTTATTTTCTCTTATCATTAAATTTTCTGTATATCTTATATATAGAGAATTTTGTATCTGAAGAATTTTGTAATCTTGTAATTATGAAATTTCAAACACTTAATATTAATTTAAGCCTTCCAGATTATTACTTTAACATTAATTATTGACATCTCAAAATATCAAATAAATATGAACAACTATTATTATATTATTTCATTTCTTTTTATACAAAATTCTTACACTTTCTATTTCAAATTTATCTTTACTTTTCCATTCATTTTTTTACTTTTTAAGACTATAATATAAGATTACATATATGGTTATATTTTATATATAACTAAAAGACTTTTCTCCATGTTTCTCCATGTTTTTTACTATTGTTATTTTTCTGATTTTTTTTTCATTTTAAGGAATGGTCCATCTTCTAATCTTTTTAACTAAACATTTATAAGTTGATCAATTGAACTCAAAATTTGTAGCTCCTCACCTTTTGATCAAAGATCAAATTATGCCATTAATTATTTTAATTCCAATATGGTAAGACCATACTTCACATTGAATAGTGTACAAAGAAATAATTAAAAAATGATATTATTTTAAAATTTATTAGGTTTCCAAATTATTAACTTAACATGGATTATTGACTTTTAAAATTGTTACAAAATGTGAAGAGTTATATTAATTTCTTTTATTTCTTTCATGCAAAATTCTTCCACTTTCTATTTTTGACATTCATGTTTATTTTTACTTTTTGCTAAGATAATATAATTTATTTGAACAGTCATTATTATTTGTTATTACTTTAATATATATATATATATAT
>LTAE01003264.1:3704-38322 GCA_001647135.1 Pontederia paniculata
TCAACGGTGATGATGAGAGTCCAATAAAGCTTAACCAAATCCTCATAAATAAGATAGAATCTAATCTTTAAAGTCCTCAATCAAATCCCAAACTTCCTGGCTGTCAAATAATCTCGGAATCGCGAAAATATCAAACTGCGCAACTTCATCACGGCTCATGACAGAAAGTCACGGCCCGTAAGTAAAGATGTCTGCATGATTCCTTATATTGTCACGGCCTGTGATGAATCATCACGGCCCGTAACTCGGGATCTGGGCAGTTTGGCATCTCGGGATCTTGTAACTTACGGCCCGTGACAAAGCATCACGGCCCTAATAAATCCGGTCTAGTAAACTGCTGCTGCTGTCGACGCCATGATACGAGGTGACGATCTGTGATATGCATCATAACGGCCCGTTACAGATGGTAACGTGTCATGATGATCTGGAATTCAGGTTGCAGGCTCTCGACAATTGTCGTGATATGCAGGTTGCGGTCGTGATATCCTTCATAACGGCCTGTGATATTTTAACGACCCGTAACGTTAGTTGAAATGTTCGCTGTTGTTAATACTGATGCATCACGGCCCGTAACCTGTGGTCACGGCCCGTGATGGCTGCAGAGTATTGATTTATTCCTCCAGAGCACGTCCATTTGCAATATTCAATTGATTTTTATCCTTCTTCCACCTTTCCATGTGATTTCCTACAAAATACACCAAACAAGAGTAGATCTCGGACTTGAAAGAATTAAATCAAATAAAGTAGAAAATAGATGCATGCAATGTGAAAATGACTCAAAATTATGCCTAATGCAGGTCCTAAAATATGTTGTAAAATGCATGCATCACTATACCAAGAGTATAATTATACATATTCCCGGTATAACCCATTTTGAACCAAACAAAGCCCTACGATATTTGAGAGAATCTCTCACAAGTCATTTTTTTCAAGCCCTAGCTGTCGCAGAATTTTGTCCTCGTCTTCTATTCTTCTCTCTTTTGGTGCAGAAGTAAGAACTTGATATGGTGCCCCAGGGTTCTTATATACAGGTTTTGGACGTCCCTTATGGTTTCCAATGATGTTTGAGTCAGTTTCAGTAAACTTCAGAAGTAACGATTGCATTCATGGCCCATAAATATGTGTTAACGATCATGAAATTGAAGTATCACAATCCATTAGGGTATTTCACGATCGTAAAATTGAAGTATCGCAATCCATCGGGGTATTTCACGGTCGTGAAATTGAAGTATCACAATCCATCGAGGTATTTCACGCCTGTGGAATTAACTTCACAGAGGTATATTTGTAGGTATGAAAATAGGTCATCGTGAAATTAATTTAACTTCCATGAATCTTGAAATGTCGAAAGCATGTCTTTTGTAGTGCCCGTGAGATGGATCTCACGCCCATAATAGTTAAGTATCACGAAAACAAACTTTGGCTGTGGCCGTGAGATGTTTTAATGCTCGTGAAATTTCATTTATTGCAATTTAATCTGATTTCATGATCTGTGAAGATGGTTTCACGATTGAATGAAGTTGACACCCGAAATGTTTGTTCAATTCTCTTCCTTTTTCGTCTCATCCATGCTTTCTACTCTTGAAGAAAAACACAAAAATCTGGGTACATCACATTTTTTGAAGAAAATATCATAATATTGATAATAAAATGAGGACTGTAGGAATGCGAATAGAAAATGACCCAACAAAACAAGTATTTAGGCAGATCCAATTAGATATGCCTTTCCTCATAGAAAATTTTATGGATATGAATATTCTTTTTGAATCCATGTTAGTCCTCTAAATGGTAGTATTCAGATAATCATATGATTGTTTTTGCATCAAAATTCAGAGTTAATTCACCAAAAGACGATGAAGGTCGACCTTGGATGGTCAGACACGACCCATGTTTGTAGGGACAAACTCTAATGTTGCGTCATTTGTATAACACGGCCCACGTCGCCTTGACATAGAGAACATGTCTCAGAGTATTTAATAGAGTAACTGAAGGTTGATGTGCGTCGTGTAATAGGTCAGGTTGTAACAGAAAAGATCTGATTGTGACACAGATTGTGACAACTCTAATGACACTCGATTGTACACTACAAAGGCAAGTTTTAAAAATTTTAAAACACCAAATTACACAACTACTGCTTCCGCAAGCGCACGAGTAATTGTAGTACTTTGGGATCGATCCACATATTGGTCAACTAGGTTTTCAGGAAATTCTTAAGTCAACCACACTGGCCTAAGAAGAAAATGTTTCTGGTTGAGTGTATTTTTGGGTTTTTAAATATGAGAAAATAAAAAGAGAAAATCTCAATGATAATAACATTTTCAAGGCAAATTCCACCCTAGGGTCGTTTGTAGTTGTCAAACATTAAAAATGAATGAATCGATTCTATAAGGAGTTCAAGAACAAAATCATGTAGCATTCCGCTCACTGATCCAATCCAAGAACTCACTGTTCAAAGTATTAGATTGATTGAGGAAGATATCCAGGAGACAGATCCACTATCGTCACAGGAATATCCCTTGAAATTCTTTAAAGATAATATGCTCAAATCAAACTGTTAAGACCAAGCTGGCATGTTTCCCATGTTACGCTAGATTCCTCTACACACAACCCCAAACGATCCCGCCAACGCTTGGTCCAAGTGAGGATGTACAGACAAGTACTCAGGTTGGTGCCGAACTCAACATATGGATCATCACAATCAATCGTCACAAGAGAACACTCCTGGTCATGACAGGTTACCTAGTTACACGACTTTGGGCGATCCCGGTAAGAGGTAATCCCAAATAAAGAGTTGATACAAAGACTATTAATAGCGAGTAGTCCTTCCAAAAAATGCACACGAACTGGTCATCTTGGTATGAGACACATAAAACAAGGGATAGTCACACCCGTCTGTCGCAAGCTAGTTGTTCTTCAACAGTCGTGACAAATTTCTCATTATACGACCCTTGACCGGATGAAAAAGAACGAACGTAGACTTACGGATATGACTACTTCAAGGATTTCCCTATTGCCAACAATTGTGACAGATTCCTCGGTTACACAACCTCGAGTTTGACCCGAATGAAGAAAATCAGTAAATCGATGGACATTCAAGAAAATATTATTTCTCAAAAGTGTGATAGATTAATTGGTTACACATTCTCGGGTGATACTGGTCAAGGCTTGACCTGAATGAAGAGGAACAACTTCGATAAAAACATAGAATAGGGTGAGAGATGACCTTTTTCTTTGGCGCGATCTTCTTCCGCTTAGCGTCCGTCCATTGCTTCTTCTTCTGGCTGCGGGTGGAAACCATCATAACAGGGAGGAACATGTCACCAGTGCTCAGAGAAAATGAATTTGTGGGGCTCTTTTCACAGTGGAATAGGGAGGCGAATGTTCATGGTTTAGGCGACAAGGCAAGGTGGGTTTAGGGTTTACATGGAGGTGTTTATATAGACGAGGACGGGTGGAAAGGCGATGATGAGGATGGTTGTAATGGAAGTGGATAGGCGGTGACGAGGACGGTTGTAATGGTGGTGGAAAGGTGATGACGGGGACGAGAAAAGGGTCGTTGATTACGTCAATCTCTATGCGGATGCATTGGCTGTGATGGCGTGTGCTGGCAGCTGTGGAATCTGTTTTGAATTTGAAAGTCGTTGAGTCGCAAGGAGATTGCAATCTCAGTTTGAGTTGGGTTTTAATGGCTGGATAAATTGATTCCACCAACATTCCACCGCAAGCTTGCTTTTTGGCGCAAGTGTTTGATATTCAGGTTTTGACCTAGCCCAATTCACAATTAGACTCATCACAGGTGGTGTATCACTACCGATCCCCGGCTGACTTGTTACATGTACAAAACACAGACTCGAAAATTTTTATCAGTACAAAAAATGACTTACCACCACAAGCTTGTGGGTTGTTGTGCATCACAAACTTGCAACTTTCATGGGTGACATCCTAGATTCGTGTCGTCAATCGTAAGACCTAAAATAGAAAGGAAAAAGTAAAATGAAGTCTTGGGTTGCCTCCGAGTTAGCGCCCTAGTTATAGTTCTTGATTGGACTTTGTTGAAATCCCAATCTTAATCAAGTTGTATCACAAGCGGATCTGCTAGGTTGTGACTTTCCACGAATGATGTGTATTCTTCTTCATGGTATAGCTTAACCCTATGCCCGTTAATTGTGAATGGTGCAATTCAATAGGAAAGTGACATGACTTCCCATAGACACGTCGATAAGGAGTTGTACCTAATGACGTTTTGTAGGCTGTGCGGTATGCCCATAGTGCTTCATTAAGTCGGCTGCTCCAATCCCTTCGCAATTTTGTAACAACCTTTTCCAAGATGGTCTTGATTTGTCGATTGGATAACTCGACTTGTCCACTCATCTATGGGTGATAAGGAGTTGCAACCTTGCGCACAATACCATATCTATAGAACAAATTCCCGAGTTGCCTCTCCAAGAAGTGATTTCCTCCATCGTTGATGACGACTTTAGGAACTCCAAATCTGGGGAAGATCACTTTGTTGAACACCTTTGCACAATCTTGGAATCACAAGAATCAATAGGTAGGCTTCGACCCATTTAGAACATAATCGAGACAATGATATATTTGTATCGCCCTGGACTGGGGAATGGACCCATGTAGTCGATCCCCCACACATCGAACAACTCCACTTCGAGAATACTCTTGAGTGGCATCTCATGTCTTCTAAATATGTTACCGCTCCTTTGACAACTATTCCAGGAAGCAACGTACTCGTAAACATCTTTGAATAATAAGGCCAATAGAAGCCTGCTTAAAGGATTTTGGCAGTTGTCCTTTGCGCGCCGCCGTGGCCACCATAAGGGGATGAGTGGCAATGCTCAATTATTTTGCAGACGTCTTCTTCAGGGATACATCTTCGGAATAGGATGTCTGCACATTTCTTGAATAACATGGGGTCATCCCAGTAGTAATGCTTGAGTTGAGAAAAGAAGCGTTTCCTTTGTTGATGATTCATCCCGGGTGGCAGCACTCCAGCCGCTAAGAAATTGGCAATGTCAACGAACCATGGAAGATTTGAGTTCACTAAAGCATATAAGTTCTCATCAGGAAAGTCATCACAAGTGGGTCATGATAGCGCTTGTGATACCACCTATGACAACGCTTGTGACCGCGCTGGTGACGACGGTTGTGATAACAGTTGTGACGCTAGTTGTGACTCTGGTTGTGACAACGGTTCTAGTTGAAAACAAAGCCGAGACAAATGGTCAGCAACAAGATTTTCATAACCACTTTTATCTCTAATCTCCAAGTCGAACTCCTAGAGAAGTAGGATATATCTGATGAGTTGTGGCTTTGCCTCTTTCTTCAAGAGCAAGTGTCAGACAACTTGATGATCAGTGTAGATGATAACTTTGGAGCCCCGTAGATATTGCCGAAACTTATCGATGGCAAACACTACAACGAGCAGTTCCTTCTTGGTGGTGTTGTAATTCATCTGAGCCGGATCTAGGGTCCAACTCGCATAATAAATCACATGATGAGCTTTATCAACCTTCTGCCAGAACAACTCCAACTGCAAAGTCGCTTGCATTGCACATGATCTCAAATGGGAGAGACCAATCAAGTGCTTTGACAATAGGATTGGTTGTGAGGGCAATCTTTATTTTCTCGAAAACTTCTAAGCATGATTGATCAAAATGAACTCCACATGTTTTTGTAGTAATTTAGTTAATGGTTTTCACAATCTTACTAAAATCCTTTATGAACCTACGGTAGAAACTCATGTGTCTTAGGAAAGATCGCACTCCCTTGACGTTTGTAGGTGAAGTAAGCTTCTCAATGACTTCCACTTTTGACTTCGACCCCATTCTTGGAGATAATGTGACCAAGAACCACACCTTCGCGTACCATGAAATGACACTTCTCCAAATTCAATACTAGATCCACTTGTTCACATCTCTGTAAAACTTTCTCAAGATTCATTAGACAAGATGAAAAGGAGGATCCATAGACCGAGAAGTCGTCTATAAATACCTCCATAATGTTTTCAATGAAATTCGAGAAAATAGACATCATAACACGTTGGAATGTGACCGGTGCCTTGCACAAGCCAAATGGCATCCTTCGAAAGGCAAAGTGCCATATGAACAGGTGAATGTGATTTTTTCTTGGTCATCAGGGTGGATGGGAATCTGTAAGAATCCTGAAAAATCATCTAAATAATAGAAATAATCGTGCATTGCTAATCTTTCTAACATCTAATCAATGAAGGACAGTGGGAAGTGATCTTTTCGAGTTGCTTTGTTCAGCTTTCGGAAGTCAATACACATCCTCCAGCCTGTGACAGTCCTGGAGGGGGTCAATTCTCCTTTTTCAATAGGCACCATAGTGATGCCTCCCTTTTTAGGGACAACTTGAACCTAGTTACTATCATAAATGAGGTAATTAACTCCTGCCTCTAGCAATTTAAGAACTTCATATTTGACTACATCTTTCATGTTAGGGTCCAGACATCTTTGTCATTCAATGGAAGGTTTAGAGGCTTCCTCCATGGGAATTTTATGCATACAAATAGCAGGATTGATACCCCTGATGCAAACCAAGGAGTATCTTATAGTTTTCCTATGGGACCTGAAAACATCTAACAATTGGCGTGTTTGATGAGGATCTAGAGTAGAACTAACAATGACAGGATAAGTGGACTCAGAGCCTAGGAATTCATACCTCAAGGTAGAAGGAAATACCTTAAATTCTACCTTTGGCGGCCTTCTATCGTCACGGGCAGATTGTGATGCAAGTGGTAATGCTACTGGTAATGGTGGTTGTGAAACCACTTGTAATAGATTTTCAATTTTAAATTCTTCATATTCCTCCTTGTCATCCAAGATCTTCCTGTAGCTTTAACGTCTGGATCTCGGGATTCATTTTCTTCATAATTGAGTAAGCAATTCAACATAGGTCAATTTGATGTATTATGGTCGAAACTTCTTCAACAGCCTCTTGTACAATTTAAATAGAGAAGTCAATGTCTAATTCATAACAAGAACATTTCAACATCTTGTTCAAATTGAACTCGATTTTGTCCTCGCCGATTTGGAAAGATAGCTTTCCATTCTTCACATCGATCACCGCCCCAGCGGTAGCAATGAATAGATGACCTAGGTTCAATGGCGTGATGTTGTCTTCGTCCATGTCCACGACAACAAAATTGGCTGGAATATAAAATTTTTCGACGCGGATTGGCACATCTTCAAGGATACCCTTAGGACGTTTGACTGAACGATCAACCAACTATAGAATCATGCTTGTAGGTTTCATCTCACAGGAGTTCAACTTCTTGATAAAGACAGTGGAATGACGTTGACGTTGGCCCCTAGATCACATAATGCTCGGCTAACCCTCAAGTATCCGATCTCACAGGGAATGGAGAAACTCCCGGAGTCCTTTAACTTCGATGGAAGTTAATTCAGGATGGTGGTGCTTGCTCGTTCATCTAGGGCCACCATCTTTATAACATCAATCCTTCTCTTCTTCGAAAGGATATCTTTCAAGAACTTCGCATATGTCGGCATCTGCTGGATCGCATCCATAAAAGGAATGTTCACATGAAGCTTTTTGATAACTTCAAGGAACTTGAAGAACTGTTGATCCTTTTGAGCCTTCATCAAGGGAATGGTACAATTGGCTGGTAATCAGCTATAATGGTCACCCTAGGTTGATCATTCGGTGTAGCATCGTCACAAGCGGTATCAAAAGTGGGTGGAGATGATGGTTGTCATACAGGTTGTGACATCAAGTGGTGATGATAATCTTGACTTGGTGGAAATTCGCCAGTAGGCACTTCTTCAATATCCTCCTATTTTTCATTAGGGTTGACTTCAAGTACTTCAAAGGATGGAATGTGGCTCGGTTGAATCAGACCTATTGACTCAAACTCCTTGCCACTTCAAAGAACAACGACCTTGTAATGCTCTTTAGCGTTTGCTTCAAGTTGACCTGGGCAATCTGAGTCTCCAATATCTTGTTGTGCGTGGACAAGCCCTCGATCTTGGAGTATAGCTGCTGCATAGTCTCAATATGTTGTTAAAAGCTCATCAGGGAGGCCTTCTGTTGCATCAAATTCTCCATCATCAGTTCGAGGATAGACTTAGGAGAGGGTAGTGCAAGTTGGTTGTTGGTGTTTGGATTTTGTAGGGAAGTGGGTTTAGAGCATGTAATGATTTGAATTGGGTGTTTTGGAATTGGTTGTTTGGTCTGAAGTTGGACTGCTGAACTGAGGGTTGTTGGTAATGGTTGTTTCGGTAAGAGAAATTTGGGTGATTTCGCCAACCAGGATTATAAGTTTGGAAAAAGGGTTATTATGTGGTCTCTATTGGTTTTTCTGACTAAAAGGTATAACAACATTCAATTGTTGTTCTTTAGGGTCTTCTTGGAATAGTAAGGTTGTGATGGTTGAAAAGGAGAAATCGGACAAGCAATAACAAGATGGTCCGCACCGCCGCAATTGTAAACCTCATGTCACCACTGCTGACACAAGAAGCTTGTGACGCCTGGTGGTGACTAGCGTTGAGGGTGATTTTCTCAAGTGCTTCTATATAGCGTCCTCCACCTTGTGTGTGATCTGGTCCCAATATCTAGTGTTGGAACACACTTGAACTTCTTTGCCATTGTTTCGGTCTTGAGCAGCGCCATGGTTGTTCCGGACCATATAATTAATGATCTTGTAGACGTCATTGACACTCTTGTTCCCGAAAGAGCCTCCATCGGCTGCATCAAGAGATAATCTATTTTGATATAAGAGTCCATTATAGAACGCCTATGCTAGCAAACACTTCGTGAAGCCGTGATGAGGACAACTCCTTAATAGAGCTTTGAAGCGTTCCGATGCCTCATGGAATGATTCGTTGTTCTTCTGGTAGAAGCTTGTGATCTGGTTCCTCAGGTGAATAATTTTGCTCGGTAGGAATTCATCCAGGAATTGTATCACCAGTTCGTCCCAGGTGGCAATTGAATTGGATTCTTTTGATCTCAACCAGACTTTAGCCCTGTCTCTCAAAGAAAATAATAACAAACGTAGCCTTGCGGCATCGTTAGTAACACCATTAGTATTAAAAGTATTCATAATTTCAAGAAAAGTTTGTAAATGAGTAGTGGGTTCTTCATTAGCTAAGCCAATAAACTAATTTCTTTGGACAACTGTGACAAGGGAAGATTCAGTGCACATTCAAAATTTGGAATTTTAGGATTCACAATACTAGGAGATAGTTCAATGCTACAAGGAGTAGTGAATTAATTTAATGGCCTATTATCCGCAACATTATTAGCAGAGTTTTGGTCTGCCATTGGATCCGGATTTTCAATAATCGGACCTATGTCGAGTCTAGGCTCTAGAGTCGTAGATCAAGTGTTTCTTTGTTATTGCCTTCTTTGCCTAAAGGTCCTTTCAATCTCAGGATCGATCGGAACTAGTTCTTTAGGTCTAAGAGTTTTGCGCATGCAACAAATCAGTAAAGAAAAAGAAAAAAATGATGATATAAAAAATGGTCATGAAAAGTCTAGTTTAATCGAGAGAAGAGTTCCTAGAATTAGTTGGACACTAGTTCCCCGACAACAACATCAAAAACTTGATACGCGTCGTTTAACATGTTAGGTTGTAATAGAAAAGATCTGGCTGTGACACAAGTTGTGACAACTCTAATGACACCCGATTGTACTTTTAAAATTTATAAAACACCAAATTACACAACTACTGCTTCCGAAAGCGCACGGTTAGTTGTAGTACTTTGGGATCGATCCACAGTTGTCAACTAGGTTTTCAGGAAGATTCTTACCTCAACTACACTAGCCTAAGGAGAAAATATTGTTGGTTGAGTTTGTTTTTGAGTTTCTAAATACGAGAAAGTAAACAGAGAAAATATCAATAATAATAATATTTCCAAGGCAAAGTTCTGCCCCAGGCTCGTCTATTGTTGTCAAATATAAAAAAAATGAATTTTATCGATTTTATAAGGAATTCAAAGAACAAAACCATGCAGCATTCCACTGCTCACTAATCCAATCCAAGAACTCAATGTTCAAAGTCGTAGATTGATTGAGGAAGTTATCCAGGGGACAAATTCACTGTCGTCATAGGAATATCCTGTGAATTTTTTTAGAATAATATGCTAGAATTAATTTGTTAAGTCGTCACAACTCGTTGTTACAAAATGACATGTTTCACCTGTTACGCCAGATTCCTCTACACGCAACCCCCGACGTCCCGCCAAGACTTGGTCGATGTGATAATGTACACACAAGGACTTAGGTTGGTGCCGAACTCGACATATGGATCTAACAATCAATCGCCACTAGAGAACACTCCTGGTCATGACAGGTTCCCAGGTTACATGACCTTGGGCGATCCCGGTCAAAGGTAATCCCAAAAAAAGAGTTGCTACCGAGACTATTAATAATGACTAATCCTTCCCAAAAATGCACACCAATTGATCATGTTGGTATGAGACATACAAAATAAGGGATAGTCACACCCGTCCGTCCATCGCAAGCTAGCTATTCTTCAAAAGTCGTGACAGATTCCTATGTTACACGACCTTGGACAATCCGGTCAAGGCTTGGTCCAGATGAAGAAGAACGAACGTAGACTTAGAGATATGACTACTTCAAAGATTTCCCGATTCTCAACAGTTGTGACATATTCCTCAGTTACATAACCTCGAGTTAGACTTGAATGAAGAAAATCAATAAATCGATGGAAATTCAAGAAAATATCATTTCTCAACAATTATGACAGATTCCTTGGTTACACATCCTTGGGTGATCCTGGTCAAGGCTTGATCCGAATGAAGAGAATCAACTTCGATAAAAACACCGAATATCAAAGATATTCAAGTTTTTCAAAATCGATAGAGGTTAAAGTCAGTCAACTTTCATTGAACTAACTTGAGAAAGATAAAGCATTCCACAAGTAACTCTTTCTAGGTTAAATCAGAACACTAAATTGATTTCGAGGTTCATCACAACCTCATCACAAGTGTTGTCACAAGTGTCATCACAAACGAGGTTGTAACGTGAGACAGTTTCCCAGTTGTGATAGATGCACAACTATGAGCGATCCTTTCCAGGCTTGGCTCGTATAAGAAACCTACACTGAGAGGATGGTCATGCGAACAAAACTATCACCTTAAATTATTCACAAGCATTCAACACATGATGGTAAAGAACCAAACTTGCAATCTAATTAAAAGACTAGAAATGGTTTATTGATGAGCAAATATGACAACTACAAAGTCTGCTGGGGCTTCACACCTTAGAAATAAACTAAACTATCCCCTAAGTCCCAGTAGGAATATTGTTTCAAAAACTAGAAAGAAAACTAAAGACTTCGGAGGTGGCTCCTTCCTTGTTATCACTCAATAAATTTCCTTGTCAAAAACCCCATCTAAATTATGTTGGTCTTCTCTTTAAATAGACTCCCTCAGGTCGTCTCTCCATCATATATTGATTAAGAAGAAATTCACTGTGACTGTGCGATTGCGATCTCCAGTAACCTCCTATAGTTTGCTCCAAAAGAATTTTCTAGCAGACTAAGGCGTCCCTGGTGATCCCTTTCCTGATTTGTCCGGATTTGATTTGCCCAATGTAAATTCTTTCTTGAATTGTGATCTCTTCAATCGTGGTTGTATCTCTCCAAGCCGCCATTCCTTCCTTAATTGGTTTGTATACATTTCCATAATTGGGGCCGACTTGAATTTGAAACCCTCGTCGATAATTTGCCTCTTGATTGTGGGGATTTCCTTCATCAATGGTGGCAATTGGAATTGGGAAGTGAAGGGCCGGATCCTTGTTTGCCTATTTCTGCATTATTAGCTTCAAAATTGCATAATAAATCCAATTTTATAATGAAATACAATATTTTCTCAAAATGAGTTAGTCAAATGTAGAAATGTTGCAATTTGGTAAAAAGGTGGCAAGAAAGCCTCAAGTGGCATGCAAAACACGATCAAAAGGTGATATAAGTGAGGGGTGAAAATGATGTTGTTAGCCACTCATCAAAGGTTAGAATGGACATGACCCACGTCTTCCTCAAACATTGGCTACGTCTACAAAAGTGAAACCCTAGTATTGGTTGGGAAACAAGACCTAGGTTATGCCGACATGGTCAAATTACCCTATCACGCCAATTGTGCATCCAATTATATTTAACTAATTTAATGCAATGTTCGACACAATCGCCATAGGAGACAAGATAGGACCCTCGAATGGAATATTCCATGTTCATTCAAAAGTCTAATGGTAATATGCCACACATGGATAGTATATGGATCGTGTCACACCCCAACATGGTCCGCGCATGTGACCAACATTATTCACGACATGAAACACAACCTGTGTTTCGATTGGACAAGGTTTGTGTCTGTAGGGCTATATGTTTATTTTCTAATATATTATTGCAAATATGAGATGATGAGTGGTTGTATATTTCAATGAATGTTAAGGATTAATATGTGGAAAAAGATAAGGGTCAACGATATTCATTAATAAAAGTTGAGGTCGCCATGTATTGTGTTGCTGGGAGTTAATGATGATTCATCACATTATTTGGGCAAGTAGTGTAGCCACAACAAAGCAATTTCTTCCCTTTGTGCAATAAAGAGGATTCTCGAGCATCATTCCCCTTGTGGGTCTTTGTCGCGATTTGTGCACGAGCTCATGAGCCATTTAAAGTCACCCTCAAGTTCAATAATGGAATAAGATAAAGATAACAAGATAATCCATATGGACTAATGTATTGCATTGATCATATCATTGATTCAAAGCATTGCATAGAAAGAAATCAGAGTATTGCATAACATTGTATATAAAGAAAACAAAGATGATATATATCATCGAATTGATGATTGAGGATTAATGATATTTGACTATGCCTTATGATATTATTCTATCTTATTCCTCATGCTTTATTATATCATGAAAGATTATATCTATTATGCCTTATCTATTAGACTTTATAGTTTACGGGAGAATTGCCTCCCTTGTATTGGATCCTATAGGTGATTGATCGATAGGGGTATGTTGGCTAGTGGCTTGGACGACAATTGATGCTCGTGATTGATGTAACTTACACATGGATAATGATGCTTAGGATGGATGTTTCTCTTAGTCTTAGTTCCTATTGAGTTGTATTTTAGTTTTGGAGACACTATAATTTAATGTATTATTGCAAATATGAGATGATGAGTGGTTGTATATTTCAATGAATGTTAAGGATTAATATGTGGGAAAAGATAAGGGTCAACGATATTCATTAATAAAAGTTGAGGTCGCCATGTATTGTGTTGTTGGGAGTTAATGATGATTCATCGCATTATTTGGGCAAGTAGTGTAGCCGCAACAAAGCTATTTGTTCCCTTTGTGCAATAAAGAGGACTCTCGAGCATCCTTCCCATTGTGGGTCTTTGTCGCGATTTGTGCACAAGCTCATGAGCCATTCAAAGTAACCCTCAAATTCAATGATGGAATAAGATAAAGATAACAAGATAATCCATATGGACTAATGTATTTCATTGATCATATCATTGATTCAAAGCATTGCATAAAATGAAATCAGAGTATTACATAACATTGTATAGAAAGAAAACAAAGATGATATATATCATTGAATTGATGATTGAGGATTAATGATATTTGACTATGTCTTATGATATTATTCTATCTTATTCCTCATGCTTTATTATATCATGAAAAATTATATCTATTATGCCTTATCTATTAGACTTTATAGTTTACGGGAGAATTGCCTCCTTTGTATTGGATCCTACAGGTGATTGATCTATAGGGGTATGTTGGCTAGTGGCTTGTACGACAATTGATGCTCGTGATTGATGTAACTTATACATGGATAATGATGCTTAGGTTGGATGTTTCTCTTAGTCTTAGTTCCTATTGAGTTGTATTTTAGTTTTGGAGACACTATAGTTTAATGTATGACTTTCGCACTTTTATTTGATAAAAGCATTTTAGTTTTAATATTATTCTACATTTTTGGTTGACCGGTTAAATAGTCAAACCTTTAGTTAAAGCATGACATAAATATGATAGCATCTTCAAGAAGGCATTCTGTCATGTGTCTTGGTGTGCTTCTGGGGTGTTACAAAAATAACTTTATACTTGTGATATCATGAATATCATAAAAAAACTTATATAAAATCTATGAACAGATTTTGATGTGAATACTTATTCAAATGTAACTATGTGTATATAAGAATCACATTATTGCGCTAACATGTTATATTATATGTTTCTCCAAGCAATTTGAATGTGAAGATATGTAACGCACACCTGCCATATGGTAAAATGCTCTGAAACGACCCAAAAGAAATCAAAAGCCCATAGGGGTATTTTTGTAAAATTTTCAAACTAACAAGGACGTCTTGGCCATTTTGCAAGACAGGTAACAAAATAAATAAATAAACTATTTATTTGATCAGCCCATTCTGATCGTGAAACCCAGATAACACACACACACACACACACACACACACACACACACACACACACACACACACACACACACACACACACACACATATATATATTTGTCTTCTTCTTCACCCCCTCCCTATCATCCTCTCTCCCGCATGCGACGATGCACGACTAAGGTAGCAGCAGCGACAACAATTTCGGCGGCTGATTTCTCATCGAATGGTAAATCTTGGCTCTCCTTGATGATGCAAATACGAGGCTGCGAACTGATTTCCTTCTCGTGCAGTGTACGCAGCTCGAGCGCAGAAGAACCACCGACAACGTTGGACGGATTGATGCGCGATTCGTTGCCGTCAAAATCATGTTTTCATTCCCGATTTGTTCCTCCCATTCTCCTTCGATGTTGCGAGGTTTTCTGAGGCTTGATGTGGTTTTCTCAATGTGTATAGAGATTCACCATTTTTGCAGATTTGGAGCTCCTTCGCTTGTGTTTGGACCTTGCCGGAATTAGAATTGTCGACCATCTGTTTTGGTATGTCAAGAAGATGATAGTTAGGGTTTTTACCAATGATTTTTTGCCCCGCTGATTTGTGTGTTTATGATGAGAAGCACCTCACCGTCGCCATGTCGGATCCTTCAATAATCCATCGATGGAACGCTGGGAAGCTGTCGGACTACCCTTCCTCTTTGTAAGTACAATGACCTTAATTAGGGTTTTGGATGAAGTAATGACCTAATTTGCGGGTTGATTTCTAATGAAACAGTGGCTGCCCCATCTTCCGTCAAATTTTTGTAGAACCTTTAAGCTGTCGTTCTTCCCTCTCGGTGAGCATTTGAATGCCTTGAATCCGATTTGTGGTGCCATTGCTATTAACTTGGAGTGTAGAGCTAAATTCCTATATATATATGTATCGGTAGGTTTTGGTAGGTTGTTGATTCAAGCCTCGCCGGATTGTGACACAACACAGAGTTGATCCAGGTAAGTCTTAGGAATATTCAGAATATTTACCATAATTAATTAGGACTTACGTGCTCATTGATTATAACTAGTTGTGTGCTGATTTACAATTTTTCTCATTACTTGACATCGTGGGGGCGAGTAGGATCTTGTCAAATTTCGGGCGGCACATGGTGAGCATTCGTGGTCTAAGAATAGCATGTTCTAAGGCTGATTTTATATTGATAAGAAAGGTAACATGGCTGATTTGTTTGTGTGTAGGAATCACACTTGTTATTCGAGATATTTGTATTCGAACTCGAGGTGTTTGTGTTCTCACTCTGTTCATACACGGTGAGTCAATTCATGATATTCTGACTAGTGTTGTGCTATTTACATAAATAGGAATGATTATGGTGACTCGCGAATCTTTGACATGTAACACATCTTTGCAGTACTTGACTGTTAGAAGCTATGAGATCCATAGGTGTTTAGCACCGTACACATTATACACGGTGAGAATTATTACAAGCTTTAGTTTCTTTATAGATAGGTGTAGTAAACTAATTAGGACCGTTGTTAAAGGTTTGATATAATAATCATTTAAGCGTCAACTTCAGAGATAATTATTATATAACTGAAAGTGATTATAAATATGTAGTCATATTAGAGATGGACGAGATTTTTTTATTATAAACTTGATTATATGATAATTTGGTAGGTAGTCTTAGTTTAATGAAAAACTAGTAGATAAATTAGTAGAATAGGATAAATAACTACATGCTAGATAATCTTTTAGAGTTACAATCACCTAATCATTGATTAGTTATGATAGATATAAGAATATGATAAATTTGAGTTGTTAAATAAGGATGACAAGTAAATATGGAAATGTTTGTTATGTAAACTAAATGATACGAGTGTCACTTCAAGTGCTTATGATAAGTGACTTTTATATTGATTTTGTACTTATACACACCCAATTTTTTGCTCACTTTTAGTTCAAATGCATATTTTCTTATGTTTATCACTTGATTTTCCCAAATTGTTTTGTATAATTCATATGTAGAGCTTCATACGGGAATATATGCATAAATATATGAATTTTCCAACTCACTTTATCTCATTCCGGTCCATTAATTATCTACTGGCCCAACCCTTCTTATTGAACCACTTTATGAGAGCACACCTAATTTATTTGTTCATTAGAAGTTAATGTATGCAATGTTGGCTGCTGTTTTTATTCTAGTACATGATTTGTTGAAAAATTGTCATACCACTTTTTGTCTATTTCTGATGAGAACAGTCATCTATCCACCTTTTTGCCTTTTTGAAGTTGAAAAAGAAGATTCCTTTTGGATGGGATAGGTGGCACAATTAAGAGAGGTGGAGAAGAATCAGAAGGTTCCATAACAAGGTATAAAAGAGAGGAGGAAGCTGCTGTGAGGGGGGGCCTAATGCTGGACACTAAGAACATTTTTTGAAGGCTGCATTAGGGTTTGGAGAGGCTGCACAGACTGGAATCAAGGTGGAAGTGGATTTCCATCTGCTTTGGGGATTTTCAAGCGATGGAGAAGAACAAGAGTTGTTGCTGAAGAGCTGCAGTTTCCTAGTTTGAATCATATTTTCCTTTTTCATATTCTAAATCATGTATTGTATGTGTATAACTAATTCTCTTATCTTCTAGGGATGGTGTAATCTAAATGTAATCTGGAAACTAAGGAATTAGTTATTTCTAATGCAATATTAGTTTCATTTACATAGTTGTTTGTCTGATTCGAGTTGTGTTATACGGTTGGATGTTTAAGAGGTGAAGGTCATAAGTTGCCTCTTTATTTTTGTGAATACGAGAGGATAACAAGATGCATCATATTTTATTCTGGTTCGGACTTTGTGTTGTTCTGATTTTCAACCTTTTGTATGATATGGTGATTAGTTTCTTTAGTTGGTTTATATGCAAAAGTAGTTGAATGATGAGTATTATCATCCGTTTCCTGTAGGTTATTGTTTGAGTGAACAATAACCATAAAGTAGCTCCTGAAACTCAGAATTTTATGCTAAAACGAGATTTTTTATATGAGTTGATGTATTTTTATTGAAACTGCATGGATGCTAAAGAGTTGATGCATGTATTTCTATTGAAACTCCATTTTCATCGAGAGATTGAGATATAGGTGTCCATGTATATTTTGGTGAGTTGTTGATTTGGTCTTAATTGATTTGTTGAGAAACTCCATCTTTGCTGCAAGGCTTTGTGGAAACACATTGAATTGATTTATTATGTCTTGATTGAAACGAATTTCAACGGGACCCGGTTTATTCCAGATTATTATTCAAATAAAACCAATCCCTAAGAGACCATTCCTTGACTGTGTTTAAACAATCTTATTACTTTTGTTAGTTAATTTTAAATCTTGCCTTTAAATCAAAATACCAAAAATACTCTTCATTTTCTACTGAAACTTGATTTATATAATTATTAGTTAAAAACTTGATACTATTGTTTGTTACTTTTTAGATTGTAATTTAGTTATAAGTTTCTGTTATAATTAGTTCTTTTTCTAGTTAGTTAATTATGTTAGATTAGTTCCTTTAGTTTATATTCACCTTGGATACGATATGTGAGCTTAGCTACTCAACCTATGCACTTGCAAATTTGAGGAAGTTAAGGGTTTAAAACTTGATAAGCACCCTTCACATTCACAGATAATTCAACACATATGGTAGAGAAAACAAAATCTTTTACATTTTATTAATGCATAGTGTCTGATACATATTCATATTACATTATATTACTCACTCCATATCTACACCTTACACACATACAAAACTCATAGCACACATTCTCGCCCATCAAGTTTTTGGCGTCATTGCAAGGGAATTGAGGCAATTAGGATTTAAATTTTCATAATTAGTTAACTATTTTCTTTGTATATAGCTTTGTTTTTTTGTGCATATTTTAGACATCTAGTTTCTTTTTGTTAGTTTTCTATTCATTTGGTTCTCTTAGGAATTTTTGTTTTGAGATTGTTCACAATTTTCTGACATAACTGCATATTTGGCCTAACCAATAATCATTATCCTAAGTTTCTATTTTTGGTCAGTAAGCTTTATGCTCAGATCTGATAGCTTTGAAGATTTTTTTATCTGAACTAGAGGCAGAAATCAGAAGAAATTCAATAAGGATTGTATACAGAAGGAGGTAGAGAATTAAACAGACTCTTGAATTCAGAATTGAAGAATCTGTTGAAACTATTGAAATGACATCCCCCTAGAACTCTAAAAGATCGCTATGCACTAAATGTTCAAGGAAGGTCACCTTAGGATTTTTTTTCTGATGCTACATTTAAGCTAAAGTCATATTTAGTCATAATGGTTCAGCATCATCAGTTTGGAGGAAATGCAACAGAAGATCCAACTCTTCACATAGACAATTTCAAAGAAATTTGTGGCACATTACATTATAATGGAGTATCAACAGAGGTCATCTACATGATATTATTCCCTCTCTCACTTAGGGATAGAGCTAAATTATGGTTGAGGTCATTACATCCTGAGGACATTGCTATGTGGATCAATTAGTACAAGCTTTCCCAACTGAATACTATCCACCTAGCAAAAATCTCATATTAGGACACAAATTTCTGAGTTTTACCAGAATGATGTTGAATCCATATATGAAGCTTGGCAAAGATTTCAAGAATTGCTCATGACATGTCCTCACCATGGCTTTGAAAAATGGCAGTTGGTGAACTACTTTCAGAAAGATATAGACTACCCCTCTAAAGTAGCCTTAGACAATGTAGCTGGTGGAGTGTTTGCATCCAAGAATAATGATGAAACCTATCAACTCATGGAAAATCTGGCCAAAAATCATCATTTCTTAGCATATGATAGAGCAAGAAGGCCTACTCCTAAACAAGAGGTTCACAATCTAGATGACTTGTCTGCCAAGATGGAGGCTAAGTTGTAGAGGATGAAGAAACTGAGTTTCATACCTCAAGTAAATATAATTGCTAATGTGAAGTTTATGGAAATCTAGGACATCCAATTGAGAGTTGTAATATGATTATTTAATCACAAACTGAGCAGCAAGTTAATCAGGTCGATGCTCTAGTACCTTATGGAGTAAGACAAAAATACTACAGTCCTGATAATTGAAATCACCTTAACCTTTTTCATATCGAGACAACCATTTTCAGCAACCTCAAATTCAAAATCAGAATCCAGCATGGCAACCAAGAATTCTGCCTAGAAATCAACAGTTGCCCCAACAATCTTTCAACAATCAAAACACTCTATTTATTAAGTCATTCTACGAACAATCAGCCCTAGCTCCTTTTAAGTCTAAAGTTGAAGATTTGCTAAAGGCTGTTATAAAAAGGTAGGAAAAGCAAGATGAAGTCATATGAAGATGACAACTAAAATGTAAAACATGGCTGCAGATAACAAGATGCTGAAAAATCAGATTGCTCATCATGCTAAAAGCTAAATCAAACCTCAAAGAATGCTACCTAGCCAACCTCAAGCAAATCCTAAAGAGAAAATTCAAGTTATACACCCAAGGAGTGGCAAAATTGTTGAATCTCCTCTGAAAACTCTAGTTGGACAAGAAGCTCATAAAGAGAGGGAAGATGAGCTAACTGAAGAAGTTGTGGTGGACAGTGATGAAGAGTCAAAACAGAAAGATTCAAAGAGAACAAAGATCACTGAAGATTCTGAACATCTGAAGAAAAGAGTGCAAGCTGATATGATACCCAACATGCCATTTCCTAAGAGACTTAACAACTTTAAGCAAGATCATCAATTCATCAAGTTTTTTTTGGAAATCAAGAAGAAGTTGTACATTGTTGTGCCATTTGTTGAAGTTGTGCCTTCTTATGCCAAATTTTTGAAAGAGATTCTCACAAAGAAAAGTAAAATACAAGAACATGAATTGGTGGCTCTGACTGAAGACGCAAGTGTTGTGATCCAAAACAAACTGCCATCAAAGCTCAAGGATCTAGAAAGTTTTTCTATTCCTTTGGAGATTGGCAACAGGAAAATTAAAAGAGCATTGTGTGATCTTGGGGCTTCAGTCAACTTGATATCCTTATCATTATACAAAAATTTAGATGTGGATGAGCTGAAATCAACAAATATGTCACTACAATTAGATGATAGGTCTGTGAAATATCCTCATTGAATCCTAGAAGATATCCCAATCAAAATTGATAAATTCTACATTCCAACTGATTTTATTGTTTTGGACATAGATGAGGATCTGCACACACCAATTATACTTGGAAAAATATTTTTAGCTACAATTGGAGCTATAACTGATGTCAAGAAGGAGAGATTGACTTTTCAAATAGGAGAAGGCACGATTGAATTCAATCTCTCTCAAGTCATGAATCAGCCTAATAGTGCATACCATGTAGAGTTGTTAGCTGACCAAATAGATTATATTGTTGATCATATAGCTGTTGTTATGCATATAGAGGATCCCCTTGAAGAATGTCTACTAAATGAGGAATTAGTGAATGTCAGTGATGATGTATTAGTTTATCAAAAGTGTTTGAAAAATCATGAAGAAGTCAATCAAGAAGAATTGGAACTCCAACCTATTATGATAGCATTGGAAATACTAGCTAATGAGGATGAAGAAGTGAAGCCACCAAAACCAGAATTGGAGTTGCTACCAAAGCTGAAATATGAGTTTTTAGGAGAGAATTCTACTTTTCTTGTGATAATGAATGCTAATTTAATGATCAAATGGATAAATTACTGGATAAGCTGAAGGAATAGAAGGAAATTTCAAACCAATTATTGAAGGCCAAAGAAGACTGAACCCCAACATGAAAGAAGTACTTAAGAAGGAAATTCTAAACTTCTAGATGTTGGGGTTTTCTATCCAATTTCAGGTAGCCAATGGGTCAGTCATGTTCAAGTTATGCCCAAAAAGGAAGGGATAACAGTTGTAAAGTTTGAGGCTAATGAGTTGATTTCCATCGTGACAGTTACTAGATGGAGAATATGTATGGATTTCAGAAAGTTGAACAAGGCTACAAGGAAGGATCATTTCCCTTTACCATTTATAAACTAGATGTTAGAGAGATTGGTACATCACTCATATTTCTTCTATCTAGAATGATTTTTAGGTTTTCTACAAATTCCTATACACCCAACTGATTAGGAGAAAACTACTTTTACATATCCGTATAGAACATTTGCTTATAAGAGAATGTCATTTGAGTTTTGTAATGCACCAATCACCTTTCAAAGGTGCATGATGGCCATCTTTTCAAACTTCATTGAGGATACATGGAGGTTTTTATGGATGACTTCTCAGTTTATGAAAGATTATTTGAGGATTGTTTAGAAAATCTGACTAAAGTCTTGAAAATATACCAAGAGACAATTTTGATTGATGCGTGCTAAGTATACATGTAAATCACTAGAAAGTGGACTAGTCGTATCAAGTAATAGAGAATGAGTGGAGTGTCGATCCCACGAGGAAATTGTTATCCCAAAGTTAACTCACTAAACTAAGGAGAGAGGTACATTGAATTTGGATAAGATATAGCCAAAAGAATTTAAAATAAAAACAATTGATAATGATATGATCAGTAAGCGTCAGAATGATGACATCAAGCACTTGACTCGGATGAATAAATAGGGAAATGTCTAACCTAAAAGATTAAAATTCAAATTCACCAATTCCTAAGACGATTAAGGTTTACCTAAAATCTGATGCCCTCTCCAGGATACATCAACTATCTCAAACCTATAGAGTCTCTTGTTCCTCCAAGATGGCAATCTAATATATTAGGGTTTTGAGATGCAATGAATTGTAATTCCTAAACTATGGATTGTTCCTCTCCAAGATGACAATCTCATAGACCTCACACCGGCATTCCTCTCCAGGATGATACTATGTGTGGTATGAAATATTTGACTAACATAATTCATAAATCAATTTAGCATTCAGATAAAATCAAGATCTGTTATTTCCTCTACATGATGCTAACATATTATAACATCATACAAAGCATGAAAGACATTTATCATGACATACATAGAAGAAATTGGGGGTAAACTTTATATAAAACTAGGGTTTCTCCAAGTTTTTCCCTTTTACAAGTAAAATATCAAAAAGAAATATCAAACTACATGGGAGTTCATCCGTATGTACAATAGGAGAAGAAAATAAAATAAAATAACAATTATTCACAGAAGTTTTACACCTTCTAGTTGACCATCCGGCAGCACTTCGTCCTCTCCTTCTTTAGGTTCTTCTAGGTTTGAAGCATGCCTCCAAATGAGATTTTGGGGGCTATTTCAAGGTGGGACGAACCCTAGACTTGAGGGAAATCGTCCAGGGGAAGATCATACTCCAAAATAGATCTATCCATCAAAAATAGACTTGAAACGATCTCCAAGTCATAAAAATCGCGCATGACAAAAATTATCACGGCCGCTGACAGAAATGTCATGACCGTGACTGAACAATGTAGTGGGCGCGGTTCACTCACGACCCATGAAAGAAATGTCACGGTCGTGAACGAACAGTAATATTTGGTCGCACATGTTTCATGGCCTGTGATTTGGAAATCACGATCGTGATCGAACATTTGTCTTTTCTCCGAAATGCTTCACGACTCGTGATAGAAATATCACGGTCATGACTGAACAGTCTTAGCGTGTCACAATCGCAACACAGACGCGACCGAACAATAATTTTTTTCTCAAGAAGTCACGACCTGTGATCTGAGAATCACGGCCATGACCGAAGCATTATTACTCCTTCTCTTGACATCACGACTTGTGACAGAATTGTCACAACTGTGATCAAAGCGTAGATTTTCTCCTTATCTGCGCCACGGCCTGTGACATATTTGTCATGACCGTGAACGAAGCTCTGAAGTTTGTATATATGCATTTTGACTCCGAATTTAGCCAATATTTTGGTGGCCTTCTCCCATTGAACCCGAGTGCCATAGACATACAAAAAGATCAGTTATGTAGACTCTAATTCAAGAAAATCATAAACAAATGAAATATATAATAAGCGGATGCGTATACTGACAGAATGCATGAAAAATGAGACAAAAAATGATATGAAAAATGTGACCAAATTGTTGCGCATCAAATTCCCCCAAGGATGAACTCTTGCTTGTCCTCGAGAAAAATTCTAGAGTAAATGCTCAAGATGATTCCATCATAACATTAACCATGCAGACCAATACTTTCCTCACACTCTCTCTCTCTCCTGCTCCTTACTTGTAATGCACTTTCACCTATCCTCCTGCTTCACAAAGTTCTGACTCATAAACAATTTAAACATCGTCACCCATAGCTTAAGGATAAAGTCTAACAATCTACAACATTAATGTTGAAAGAATAAGTATCATGAATCTTATATTATTGAACACTACATATTATAATATTTATTCACTTTTCCTTTTGAGTTCTAGCAAAACTAGGTAATTGACTTAACATTTAAGTGGTTCTCCAATTTGCACAAGGTGGTCCATGTAGCAGGTTTTCGATCGATGGATTCCTGATCAGTTGGTCTTAGGTCACCAGGCATGAACTCTTACAGATTATTTGCCCGAACACACATAGGTTCTGAATAACACATAAGACTAGTTCAACTCCTTTGCACATACTTCTTTTTCAGAATCTTTCTTTCCACTTTTCTTTTTCACACTAGATTTTTTTCACATTTTCCAAAATTTTCACATATTTTTTATAAGCTCCAAAGATACTTAAGCATTAAATAAAAAGACTGTAAATACATATACTCAAGTACAATAAAGCTGAAATAAACTTGTGTTCTACAAAGTCGTCACTTTATTCCACGAAATTCTAGACTCCAATAGACGCATGTGATTTGCATTCAAAATAGGGCACTCAAATTTCATAGATCATACGAGTCGACTCTAGAATATACACTTCAGTGAAACAAAAAGTTAAGCAAATGTAACAGAAATATTTTTTAATCTTTCAAAATTTCATACTAAAAGAAAAGATGATGCATACAACTAACTCCAACTAATGGAAAAAACATACTAAACAAAGTGGACTTAGACACATTGCATGAAATGCAAACTCCCCCAAGCTTAGACTAGACACTGTCCTCAGTGTACAAGCTCTCGTAGAAGGAGGTGATACAAAATGAAAATAAAAGAAATGCAACTAAAAGAAAAGAGTACAACTAGACTAGTCCATAAGTGGCGGTGGTGGTGGCAGAGTCAGAGAAAAGAAACCTCCAAATGTGCTCTGCCTGCTGTGATAATCATGGAGCCGCCAAATGCTCTCCTCCATGCTGTCCTGATGGGCTCGCATCTCCATCAACATCTGAGTCTGACTATCAAACCTGACTGTGTACTCCGTCCTCATGTCTGTGATCATTGTCCCTTGGCGCTGTTGCTCTACTTGAATCGCCTCTATAGTAGTCTACAAGCCTACAAAGTCAAATTGGGAAGCATATGAAGGTGTCTCCTCAATATGTGCATCGGGCAGCTCATAAGATTGTGTTGCTTCAGTGACGTGCGACGAGGAACAAGGTGAAGAACGAATGGTGGGCTCAATTGGCATCTCTGAGAGAGGTGGAAAGAATAGCCAGTTGGCCCTATCAAATACTATGAACCTCTAGATGTCACAACAAGGAATCCAATCCTATTGGTTCTTGAAGATGAAGCTCCTGGTCCCACTATCGATGATTGTTAGCTTCATGTTCAAGATAGTACTCTGATCCAGAAATATACTCCCTTTCAGCATCTTCGCATCCTCCAAATTCAGCCTGAAATGCTTGGCGATGGGAGTTATTAGACCTCTGATGGTGATCTTGCCCTTCGCCTTCTTACCATGGCGCTCGAAGTTCCTAGCGATGAAGGCTCCTATGTTGACTTCGATCCCCTCCACCATGGCATGCAGAAGGAAGAGCTTTGTCACATTGGGTGACCCATCGCTATCACCTCGCCCTCATATAGTGTAGAGAAAATCCCATGGACGAAGCGGAACACGGGTTCTGGATTTGACTGCTCTTCGCATAGAGATAGTAGAGGGTCCACTCTCCAATAATAGCAGTCTAGAATGTGCGAGCGTTAAAGTCACGTGGAGCGCGTCTCTCTTCTCCATGTGGAAACTGGTAAATATCATTAAATTCATTCAAAGAGAAAGAGAGAGAGAACCTCTTATTGTAGAGCTAAAAGTCAAGTTTTGTCGGCTTGTACTCATCGCCCTTCAGATTGGTAGTCTTGAAGCTGTTGAGAAACTCCCAGGTTGGCTGCTCATATGCGTCCCAAGACTGGCCAGGAAAATGAGCAATGCCAATCCTACCGAACATCTGTCGTATATCACCCAACAAGCCAAATCTCTCCATGGTATCCTCGTGGGTAAAGCGAGTCGGTGTTGTCTCCAAGAAAGAGAGGTCCTTGTACTTCAACCTCATGTCATTATTCTGGTAGCGGACTAAGTCTGAAAGAGAAATCAGCTCATCCTTAGGCGCGGCTGACTGCTCTGCACTAGTAATCCTTAGAACCCTTTGCCTCTTCCTCTGATCCATATGAAAATGTGGGGAGAAGAGGGTTGCAGCAGCTCATTCTCGAGCGTGAATGGTCATGACTGAAAGAAGTTGATAGGTATTCTTCAGGAGATCATGGCCCATAATCTAGCAATCACGATCGAGATTGGCCGATCAATAGAAGAAAGGGTCATGGTCTGTGATTTTGGGAGTCACGGCCGTGCAAAGTCCATGCAGAAGATCACGGGCGTGATAGAATACCTCATGGCTGTAAATGTCGTCTTCTTCGTCTTCCTTACTCAGCACGATTGTCACGGTTCATGAACATGGTTTCACGGCCCGTGTTGCGAAGATGCAAGGTGCCGACGAAGTTGCAGTCGATCATTGCGTGACGTCGGAGCGCGGATTTCGCCGGAAAATCTGGTAGAACTGGAGCAAGATTGTCGACGATATCGTAGGATATGGTTGCCGGTGTGGATGATGGATGGAGATGCGTTGATCGTGAAGAGAAATTGTCGCCGATGGAGAGAAACGTCAGAGAAGAGAAAACCTTTCTAAGTGATGAAGAAGGAAGAGATCACGATTGTTGTTATATAGGGTCATGGGCTTGAGTTCTACGCGATTCATATTTAAGACCGTGATGGTTGGGGAACGGTCAGGTGTCATTGAATTCTGATAACGGTTGATCAATGTTTTTGTCTGTGCTCTTGACCAAGTTGTCACAACTGTGATTAAAACGCGTACAGTCTGCGTCATGCCCGTGTCTAAATCGGGGCAGAAATAATGGCCATGACAACTTGGTCATGGGTCGTGATATCAATGGTGATTAGTCGTGTGCTATGTTCGTGATGGTGACCAAGTGTCATGGTTCTAGAATGTTTAGCCGTCAGGGTATAAAATCACGGGCATGATCAAATGTCATGACCCATGCAGCAAGTGAGAAGCTTGACCTTTTTGTGTTTCACGGTCATGATTAGAGTGTCACGACCCGTGATTGGATGAAGGATTCTCATCATACAGTAGACGTCACAACCTTGACAAGAATGTCACAGCCCGTGAACGTGAAATATTATTTTTAACCTAAAATGTCATTAAAATTATGCAAAACCAACTTAATCAAAATATAGACTCCGACAATAATTTTGCATCGAAAAAGCAATAATCAAATATACTCAGTGTCAAATTAGGAGTTAAAATCAAACCTAACACAATGTCAAAATCTAATAATAAAAATCAGGCAAAGACTAAAGGATCATAAATAGTTTAGAATCTAACATCTAAGAACAAAACAGTAGAATAATGTTTATTCACAAAAGATGTTGATTTATAGTCTTCAGCTTGACTTTACCTCAGTCCTCAAGTTGATGGGTTCGATGTGCCCTCCTTAGTATTCTTTCGGTGTTGCTTGGAAGGGCTCTAGGTGTGCGTCCTGCTATAATGTTGTGCGAGCTGGCCTATCTGCACTTCAAGATTTCTAATGGAGGAGTCATGGCTTGTGAATTTGGCCTCCCTAGTGGTCATAAACTTGGTCAGCATCTCTTCCATGTTGCTCTTCATCTCAGCATGTGGATATTGAGGATTCTGCACCTGTGGGTTGAATCTATTACCTTATTTCCATGCCAGATTAAGGTGATTCCTCCATTCAGGATTGTAGTTGTTACTAAAGGGATTGTTATTCTTCAAGAAGGGACGGTCACAAAATTTGCATTCTCCATTTAATTCAAATCAGAAGAATTATTTCCTTGCGGGCAATCATTATAAGAATGGTCCTCTCCACAAATCTCAAGTGTTGAGCTCCTCGAGTTGTCAGTAACTCAATTTTTTTATTAGGTGACTCTAGTTGAGGCACAACTTCATTGCTTGCAAAAGCTTCAACCTTGTTCACAACTATGTTCCTGGCACCTCTTGATCTCTTGGTTTGCCAAGAATTTAAGGCTACATCTTCTATCATCTCATAGATCTCTTGTGGACTCTTCTTGCCCAAGATTGAACCTCCAGCCGAAGAGCCCAGCTTGTCCTAGTCTTCTTGGAAAATTCCATTGTAGAAGTCCTCCAAGATTTGCCTCATATAAGGTTTCATCATCGTCCTATTTAAAGGCCATCAACTTGTTCCTCATCTTCGCTGCTTTATGAGGTGGGCAGAACTTGGAGATAAATTTCTCTATGAACTGGTCCCATGTAGTAAGCAAGGTGCTCAATCACGTCGACGCCTTGTCCCTCAGAGAAAAGGGAAAGAATCTCAGCTTCACTATGTCTTCAGAAGCATGGTTGCACTTGGATGTGTTGCATTTTCTGATGAAGTTGTCCAGGTGTGTATATGGATTCTCATTCAGAGGTCCTCCCAACTAGTTCACTTGGGCCATCCTTACAATGGAAGGATTGATCTCAAAATTTTTAGTAGTGATCGTTGGGAGGACCACACCGCATTCAACATTTTTTTGTTTTTAGAGCAAACATAGTTTCTCATGGTCATCTCAGCATTTGGTGCAATAACAACTCGCTCTTCAGCCATCTTTGTTTCTCTTCTTAACTTCTGATTGTCCTCACGATTTCTGGATCAAACTATAACTCCACTCTCAAATTTGCAACTCGGGATCTGGTTGCTTTTAAGTTGTTGTCCAGAATGAGCGCCTCCATATGCTTGAGATAAGACTGAAATCACAAGGGTTTATGTAGTTTTGCAAAAAGATAAATAACTCCCAATATAGTTTAATGAAATCAAATTAGGATAAACAAATATCCTAAGTATACATGTAAATCTCTAGCAAGTGCACTAGTCGTATCAAGTACTAGAGAATGAGTGGAGTGTCGATCCCACGAGGAAATTGTTATCCCAAAGTTAACTCACTAAACTAAGGAGAGGGATACATTGAATTTGGATAAGATCTAGTCAAAAGAATTTAAAATAAAAATAATTGATAATGATATGTTTAGTAAGCGTTAGAATGATGACATCAAGCACTAGACTCGGATGAATAAATAGGGAAAAGTCTAACCTACAGGATTAAAATTCAAATTCACCAATTCCTAAGAGGATTAAGGTTTACCTAAAATCTGATGTCCTCTTTAGGATACATCTACTATCTCAAACCTATAGAGTCTCTTGTTCTTCTCCAAGATGACAATCTAATCTATTAGGGTTTTGAGATACAATGAACTGTAATCCCTAAACTATATATTGTTCCTCTCAGGCATTCCTCTCCAAGATGATACTAAATGTGGTATGAAATGTTTGACTAACATAATTCATAAATCAATTCAGGCATTCAGATGAAATCTGGATCTTCTATTCCTCTACAGGATGCTAACATATTATAACATCATATAAAGCATGAAAGACATTAAACACATCATGACATACACAGAAGAAATTGGAGGAAATGAACTTTATAAAAAAACTAGGGTTTCTCCAAGTTTTTCCCTTTTACAAGTAAAATCTCCAAAAGGAAATATCAAACTACATGGGAGTTTGTCCGCATGTACAATAGGAGAAGAAAATAAAATACAATAACAATTATTCGCAAAAGTTTTACACCTTCTAGTCGACGATCTGGAAGCACTTCGTCTTCTCCTTCTTTAGGTTCTTCCAGGCTTGAAGCATCCTTCCAAATGAGATTTTGGGGGCTATTTATAGGTGAAGAACCCTAGACTCGAGGGAAATCGTTTAATGGAATATCAGACTTCAAAATAGAAATTGACCATAAAAAATAGACTTGAAACGACCTCCAAATCATAAATCGCGCATGACCTAAAAATTGTCACGGCCCGTGACAGAAATGTCACGGCCGTGACCAAACAATGTACTAGGCATGGTTCACATCATGGCCCGTGATAGAAATGTCACGGTCGTGATCGAACAGTAATATTTGGCAGCACATGTGTCACGGCCCATGATCTGAAAATCATGGTTGTGACCCAACACTTGTCTTTTCTCCAAAATGCATCACGACTCGTGACAGAAATGTCATGGCCATGACTAAATAATCTTAGTGTGTCATGACCGCAACACAAACGTGATCGAACAACAATTTTTTTTTCTTAGGAAGTCACGGCCCATGATATGGGAATCACGACCGTGACCAATGCGTTGTTACTCCTTCTCTTGACATCACACCCCGTGATAGAATTGTCACGACCGTGACCGAAACATAATTTTTCTCCGTATCTGCATCATGCCTGTGATATATCTATCATGGCCATGATCGAAGCTCTGAAGTCTTTATATATGCGTTATGACTCCAAATTTAACCAAGATTTCGACGCCCTTCTCTTGTTGAACCCATGAGTGCCCTGGATATACAAAAAGACCAGTTATGTAGACTCTGACTCAAGAAAATCATAAACAAATGAAATATATAATAAATGAATGTGTATGCTGATAGAATGCATGAAAATTGAGATAAACATGATATGAAAATATAACTAAATTGCTGCTCATCACTAATTATGAACTAGGAGAAGTTCATTTTATGGTGCAAGAAGGAGTTGTACTTGACCATGTGATTTTGGCCATGTGATTTCTAGCAAAGGCATAGAATTGCTCCAATTAACGTCAAAAGAATCAAGAGCTTTTTAGGACATGCATGATTTTACATGAGGTTCATTAAAGATTTTTCTCCCATTTCAAGATCTATAACTAAGTTGTTGTCGAAAGAAGTAGAATTCTATTTTAGTGAAGTGTGTTTATCAGCTTTTGACACCTTAAAATAAGCAATCATTTCAGCTCTCATCATTCAGCCACGAGATTGGTCATAACCATTTGAAATCATGTGTGATTCTAGTGATCAAGCTATGGGTGCAGTTCTAAGACAAAGGAAAGATAAGAAGCTGCATGTAATATATTATCCTAGCAAAACACTAGATGAAGTTCAAATTAATTATGCCACCACAGAAAAAGAACTTTTAGCAGTGGTGTTTGCCTTTGACAAATTCGTATCCTACTTGGTTGGAGCTAACGTCATGGTCTATATAGAACACCAAGTAGTGAAACATCTCATTTCCAAGAAAGAGGCAAAAACAAGGTTGATTAGGTGGATTTTGCTATCACAAGAATTTGATATTGAAACAAGAGATAAGAAGGGCAGAGAAAATTTAGTTGTTGATCATTTGTCAAGGCTGCAACTTGGAGTCGAAAATCAGTTGAGAATAATTTTATATTTTGATGATTCATTTCCTGATGATCATCTTCTCTTAGTAATGCAGTTAAATTATCCATGGTATGCTGATATTGTCAACTACCTAGCTTGTAAGGTTGTTCCAAAGGAATACACTTATCACCAAGGAAGAAATTCTTCTATGATGTCAAGGATTACTATTGGGATGACCCTCTACTGTTTAAGAAATGTCTTGATGGAGTTATCAGAAGGTGTGTACCAAAAGATAAAATTTAGAAGATTTTACAAGAATGTCACTCTTCACCATATGGAGGACATGGAGGCACCTACAAGACAACTACTAAAGTTCTCCTACTGGCCTTTTCTATTCAAAGATTCTTATATGTTTGTTAAAGCATGTGATGCCTGCCAAAGATCAAGAGATATATCAAGAAGGAATGAACTACCTCACCATGGCATCTTAGAAGTGAAATTTTTTTATCTATGTTGAATAGACTATATGGGGCCATTTCCTAGCTCATACAGATACAAGTATATCTTGCTAGCTATGGATTAGGCATCTAAATCGATCGAGGCCATACCTGCAGTTGTTGTTGATTCCAGATCAGTCATCAAGTTGTTCAAGGACATCATATTCCCAAGGTTTGGAATTCCTATAGTGATTATCAGTGATGGTGGGAGCCATTTTATTGAAAGAGTTCTGAGAGCTTGCTGAGAAAATATGGAGTTAAACATAGAGTATCAACACCCTACTACCCCCAAACAAATGGGCAAGCAGAAATTTCCAATAGGGAAATCGAGAAATTTTAGAAAAGAATGTCTCAGTTACCATAGGATCTAGATGGTACCAAGGGGGGGGGGGGGGAATTGAGGTGTATTAAACTTTTTCGACTTTTTCTAAAATGATTAGTTATATAAGAGGAAGCATACATGTGCAAATATAGGCAAGGATAAGGAACAAGAAACAAACAATCAAACAAAAAACAAACAGTGATTTGTTGACGAGGTTTGGCCGAACTCCTGGCCTACGTCCTCGCTCTGGTCTTCTCGAACTCGAGACCTCCGGAAATCACTAAACTCCTTCTTCAAGAGCGAAGACTCCCTTACAACTTCTTCTTTCTTTCTTAGAGGACAAGGAGACAACCTCTTACAAGTTCACTCTTGAACTCACTCTTCCTTCTATCCTGGATTCTTCACTCGAATCACAGAAGGAGGAACTAAGACACATAGTATCCCAGAACTCAAAAGTAGAAGGAAGATCAGTGGGTGGGGGAGATTCTTTGGTGAGTCATTTTTTAGTCAGGGTAGTAAAGGAGATCGTATCATTTTTGGTGGGAAAAAGAACATCTTCATTGGCATCAAACTTGGCCTGAAGGAATTTACTAACCATGAAAGTGATAAGATTGCCAAAGTACAGGCGAGCGCCCTTGGTCCACTTAGAATGAACCTTCTCCTTGGTTTTAATAATTTGATATATAATCAAATTGCCTAGAGAGATCCTAGGGGCTGCTGTGTCTACAGGGTGTGCAAGGATAGCAAGGTCAAGGAGATTCACTCTTGTGTAGTGACCAGCTCTAGGTAGGATTACGTGAGTGATTATGTGATGAACAACTTTCATGACAGGTGAGAAGTATTTGTGGAAAGTTCCTTGGACAAAAGTATAGACGTCCTCCACTCACAGCTAGTGCAACTTGATTTTGAGTGTAGGTGGTGTGTGGCCAATGCATTGGAGCAAGGTTGATGTGAGGGTAACCGGGTGTGTTTAAAACTCATTCAATTTAGACTTAGTGATTAAAAGAGTTTTATCATTCACGTAAGACTTAATTTCTTGATGAGTGTCATCATAGGTGAGATTTACATAGAAATGTTTGACGACATTAGGATGGACTGGCTGATCAAGGTCAAGGAAGGTAAGCTAGTCGCATTGGTCAAAAGTCTATTTTAAACCAGGAAGTTGAAGGCTTTCCCAGTCAATGGAGTGAAATGGTTCAACCAGACGATGTTTACCATAGAAGGTCAGGGATTCACTCTGAGCTTTCTCACTAATGAACCATAGTGAACTAAACTCAGGATCAGTTGAAATAGGATTGATACTAGTGTTCTGATTTTCACTGAAACGAGGTTCAATTGTCCCAATAGATTCAGGTGGTATGGAAGAAGTGGGTTCCTCTACTTGTTTTGTTCTTCTAACCAATCTACATTTCTTGGTTGCGTTCTTAATAGGGGCCATGATTATAATGAGTAGGAATGACACACGAGTTTAGGACGACATAGGAGATTTGTAGATAAAGAAATAGATGATTTGATTCTATAAGAAAGAAAAAGCATTCATAGAAGGTTAAACCTAGTTAGGGTAGTGAAAACCTAGAAATTATGATTTCGCAGGATGAGAATGGAGGTTTAGGTTTACCTAGATGTTTGAATCGGTGTCCGAAGAGTTTTTCTGATTGTCTTAAAACCCTAGGAGCTTCAGAAAATTTGAACACGAGCTCAGAGGGAAGATGATGGAGGAAATGCTAAGAATACGAGTGATCGTCCTATTGAGTAGTCAGATATAATGGTGACTAGGGATGACCCACTTATATATAGTGTTTAAGACATCGGTCGCCCGAGGTAGATAATGGGTCGATCGAAGTAGAGTGGTCAGTTAAGTTATGATCACAATGGTCGTCCGAAAATTATAGTGGATGACCTTTGATTCCACTGGTGTTGAACGATGTCGATCGTCCGAAGGAAGAACGACTGACGTCCGTAGTCCTAAGTGTTATTAAACGTTAATACCATAGGACGTCCTTGGTTTGTTCATTGGTCGATCAGACTTGATAGGAACTTGTATTGGTCGCCCAAAGTTATCAATGGACGTCCGGTACTTAAGGAATCAAAGTTGATGAATAATTATAGACGCCCAAAGACTTTCAGTGGGCGCCCTCTGGTTGGGATTACTAGATGTCAACACTGTGTTTCGGACGTCCGAAGTGTGATGAGTGAACGTCCGAAGCTATCATGAACCTTAAGTTCCTTAGTCACCTTATCATTTGTTACCGAAGATCCTTCATAGTTCAACTTAATATATATCTAGAGGAAAATAAGGATTTGTCATATATGTGTTGTGCAACACAGTCAATTTACAATCTTTTAATCAGTGATACTCACACAAGTAAGTCACCAATAAGTTAAGTTGTTTGTTAAAATCCTAAGTCCAACATTTCAATTTCTCTTTTTAACATGTAAAACCCATCTCCTCCCAAAGGCTTTGTGAAAATGTCAGCTAGCTATCTTTCAGTTAGAACATGCTCGATAGAAATAGTTTTGAGTGCAACATGTTCTCTAATGAAATGATATCTTAGATCAATGTGTTTAGTTCTTGAATGTTGCACAAGGTTCTTGGTCATTTCTATTGCACTTGTATTGTCACACTTTAATGGCATAGTTTCGACAATTATACCATAATCTAAGAGGTGTTGTTTCATCCACAGCAGTTGAGCGCAACAACTACTAGCAGCTATATATTCAGCTTCAGTTGTGGACAGTGCAATTGAGTTTTATTTCTTACTGACCAAGATATTAGTGAGCTACCAAGAAAATAACACATACCACTAGTAC
>LTAE01003265.1:0-38321 GCA_001647135.1 Pontederia paniculata
CCCCCCTCTTGGTGTCATCCAGATCCTACAATCTTTTCTTATCTTTTATTTTCTGAACTAAATTGAAAATTTAATTTTTTTCTCTATCACTTCTGAAATTAGATAAGGTTAGATTAGATTAGTCCTCGTGGGTTCGACATCCTTACTCTTTTCACTTTATTACTTTAACGACTAGTGCGCTTGCTAGTGTATTTAGAACGCATCACAAATCTTAAACCACATCATAATACTATGATATATAGATAATATGGTCATCATGTATGTGCATTTATCACAGTTACTAGAGTTATCATGGTCGCTTGTCCTCTTGTGGCCACCACCCCTGGCAGGTGTTTCGTTCTATTTGAAGAAAACCTTTGCTCTACTTGAATCACAAATCTCGCCTCTGGGTTATTAGGGATTAGTCTGGATTGCCTCCTAGTAGGTGTCACTATTTAAAGTCATTGACTACTCTATGCTCCAGCGTCTAAGGTGTTGGTTCATCGGCTGGGTCTAGGTCAATTGATTCTTCCCTTGGTATTCTTGTCCATAGTTGATATAACTTTAAGCGCTTATGTTCACTTTGAAAATTAGTCCTTTTTCAGATAACAGTTATATCGTTGTAGGATCAAACACTTTACGAATGACAAACGGGTCTAACCATCGTGATTTCATCTTATCCAGGAAGAGTTTCAATATTGAGTTAAAAAGAGAACTTGATTTTTGACCTCGAATGATTTGTTCATAATCCTTTTATCATGTTAGCTCCTCGTTCTCTTTGTAAATTCTTGTGTTCTCATAAGTTTGCAATCATAGTTCTTCTAGTTCAGCGAGTTGCGGGTGCTTAATGCTTCCAGCCATAGACATTCAATAGATGAACATGATTGGCGGTCGTTATTATGTACTTGTACTTGCCAAAGTTTGGGAGGTCTCATGTAATCAATTCCCTAGATATCAAAGAATTCGACCTCAAGAATACCAGTTTGAGACATCTCATTCCTTCTAGAAATGTTCCAATTCTCTTACAATTGTAGGACAATATATAGTAGGATAATAGTACCTAGCTGTAGTATCTTCGTGGTCGTCCTCTGAGTTCCTCCATGCCCATCGTATGCTGAGTTATGACACTACTTTATAATCTTGTTAGCTTCTATTTCTAGTACACATCTTCTAAACTGTCCATCGGAACATATCTTAAAGAGCATCGGATCTTCCCAATAAAAATGCTTCAGATCATTGAACAATTTATTCTTTCCCTATCGAGTTATCTCTGGAAAAAGATATCTAACAGCTAAGAAATTTGCTATATCAACGTACCAGGGTGGCTTGTTATTGATAATGGCTAAGAGGAAGTCTTCAAAAAAAATCTTCATTAATGGGTATGGAACAATCTTTTGATGGTTCCGGCAGTCTAGATAAGTGATCGGCTACTAAATTCTTAGCTCCTTTCTGTCTCGGATCTCCAAATCGAATTCCTGAATTAATAGAATGCATCTGATTAGTCGAGGTTTGGAGTCCTACTTTTGCATTAGGTGCTTCACAACCATGTGATCAGTGTATACCACCACTTTAGATCCCACAAGATAGGGTCTGAACTTATCAAGAGCCAACATCTTCTCTATAGTGGTGTAGTTTTGTTGAGCTAAGTCTAGGGTTCTGCTAGCGTAGTAGATCATGGTGTTGCATTTGTCTTTCTTTTGTCCTAACATAGCTCCAATTGCATGGTCACTAGCATCACACATTATCTCGAGGGGTAGGCTCCAATTAGGTGCTTGTAAGATGGGAGCTGAGGTGAGTGCAGTCTTGATCTTGTTGAAAGCATCCATATAATGAGTGTCAAAGTTGAATTCTGCCTCTTTATGCAAGAGATCTGTCATTGTTTTGTGTATCCAAGAAAACTTCTTACTCCTTTTACATTTATTGGCGGTGGTATATTCTCAATCAATTCTACTTTGGCTTTGTCTACTTAAATCCCCTTGCTGAAAACTGTGTCCGAGGACTACTCCTTGGGTCACCATAAAGTGGCATTTCTCTCAATTCAGCACTAGATTGACCTCTTCACATCTCTGTAGTGCCTTCTTTGAGTTATGTAGGTAGTTTTTAAATGGTGAACCATATATTGAGAAGTCATACATGAATATTTTCATAATTTCTTCAGTGAAATATGAAAATATGAACATCATACATCTTTGGAAGGTTGTTACACAAACCGAAGGGCATGTGTCTATATGCAAAAGTTCCATATGAACAAGTGAAGGTTGTTTTGTCCAGATGAGGTGGATAGATTGGTATATGTAGAAACCTTGAATACCCATCCAAGTAACAGAAATACTTGTGTTTTGCCAGTCATTCCAGCATTTAATCTATGAATGGTAATGGAAATTTATCATTTCTAGTTGACTTGTTCAACTTTCTATAATTGACACACATTCTCCACCTTGTAGTGGCTCGACTAGGTCTCAGTTCTCCCCTCTCATTTTCAATGACAATTGTTCCTCCTTTCTTTGAAACCACTTGAATTGGACTGACCCAATTACTATCTGATATTAGGCAGATCAATCAAGCATTAAGCAATTTCAGGACTTCCTTTTTAACCATTTTCTTGATATTAGGATTCAGTTTCCTCTGCCCTTCAATGGTTAACTTATAGTCTTCTTCAAATGGAATTTTATGCATACCGAGTGAGAACTAATTCCCTTGATATCATCAATTGAATATCCAATACCTTTTTGTGAGTTCTCACCACTTCCAACAATTGGGTGAGTTAGTCCTTGGAAAGATTTGAGTTGGCAATGATGGGATACTTGGACTTTGGTCCAAGGAATTCATACTTCAAAATTGGTTAAAGAGGTTTCAACTCGACTTTATGTATGAGTTGAATTTTGGTTGGGTTGCTTCACTTGATGTAACTGATTCCTTGTCTAATAGACTTTGCGGGGTTGTGACAAACGATTCTGACAGGTGTGACTGATAATTGATGTCACAGTCGTGGTCCGATTACTCTTCTCGAGTAATGCTCAATTCTTTAACGATGTTGAGTTTGAGGGAGGACATAAAATTAGAAATATTATATGTGAGAAGGAATCTATTAAGATTCCTACGTGTATCATTGACGTTGATCAGGACATTGTTTCTAAAAATGTTGAGGATGTAATACATCAAAATAATATTGGAGAACTTTACATTTTGGATATCATTCAAGAGGAACAAACTCTACAACATCAAGAACAATTATTATTATTATTAAGAAGATCCAATAGAAAGAGAAGAAATGCAATCTCACACGACTATATTGTATACCTCCAAGAACATATTGATATCGGTATGATAGAAGATGATTCAATGAATCCTTCATCAAGTCATGGAAAGTTTTAACTCTCAAAAGTGGATTGATGTCATGAATAAGGAAATAAAATCCATGAATGACATAAAGTATGATATATTGTCCCATTGTCGAAACGTGTGAAGTACATTGGTTCTAAATGGATATTTTAAAACTAAAAGGGATCTAAAAGGCATTGTAGAAAAATATAAGGTAAAATTTGTCATTAAGGGTTTTACGTAGAAAGAGAGCATTATTTATAAATAGACATTTTTTCCCTATATCATCGAAGGATTCTTTCGGGACTTTAATTATTTTAGTAGCACACTTTGATCTTGACATACATTAGATTGATGTAAAGACTGTGTTTCTTAATGATGACATTATTGAAATGATTTATATGGTGCAACCGAAAAACTATTTATTGGATGATGCAAAGTCAATTATTTGCAAATTAAAAAAATTCATCTATGGTTTAAGCAGACGTCTCACAATGGTTACAAATTTTATCAAGTTATCATCTTATTTGATTTCGAGATAAACTTAGCAGATGATTGTGTATATCATATGTTCTGTGGGATATTGCTTACCACAAATGATATAGGATTATTGTACGAAACAAAAAAAAATTATAAGGAATTTTGATATAAAAGATCTTTGTGATATAACTTTCATGTTGAGAATTCAAATACATCGAGATTATTCTCGAAGAATGTTAGGATTATCCCAAAAGTCTTATATCAAGAAAACTTTACTCGAAAAATGTTAGGATTATCCCAAAAGTCTTATATCAAGAAAACTTTAAATAGATATGATTACAAACCAGGAAGTACCGTGATATTTAAGGGAGACAAGTTAGGCTCAATCAATGTCCTAACAATGACTTTGAGAAAATAAAAATGCAAAAGATTCCTTATGCAACAACCATAGGGAGTCTTATGTATGCTCAAGTTTGTATGTATCCAAATATTGTGTATCTTACTAGAATATTAGATATATACTTAAGAAATCCAAGTATGGATCATTAGAAAGTAGTCAAAAGGGTATTATGATATTTACAAAGGACAAAGCATAACATGTTGATATATCGAAGGACAAATTAATTTGAGATCATTGGATATTCAAACTCCATTTTTTTCGGATGCCAAGATAATGTGAAATGTATATCATGTTATATTTACTTGCTTGCCTAAGACGCAATATCTTGAAAGAGTGTTAAACAATCTATATTTGTCTCTTCCACCATGCAGAAGAAATCATTGCATGTTATGAGACATCTAATCTTAGAATTTGGCTGTGAAATTGTGTTACATGATTGCATTAGTAAATAGTTTTGAAAGATCATTAAAATTATTTTGTGACAATAAGTTAGCAATCTTATATTCCAATACCAAAAGAAGCTCGACAAAATCAAAGCATATTGAAATTAAGTTTCTTGTTCTTAAAGAAATGATGTAGAGTAGACATTTGTCTATTGAGCATATTGGGACAAACTCTATTATTGTAGGTCCACTAACAAAGGATTGCCACCCAATGTATTTCTCGAGCACATCAATTCATGGTATTTAGTTTTAGTGGGAGTTTATATTTATAAATGCTCTGTTAGTTTGTTATTCAAGTCTTCTATAGAAATATTTTTTTGTGTTCTCATTTTAATTATGTTTGATTTCAATTAAGTGGATCAGCCAGAAGTAAGCATGTTATGATCACATTGCATGTAACATCCATGTCAAGATATTTGATTATATTGATACATATGACCACTGTTGAATTGCGATAATGACAACAAAGACTATTTTGATCTTTTTAATATAATTGATGGATAATATTGGTTCTTTAAGCATTATAATATTAATACAAAATTGAGCTCATTTAGTATCTTGTGATGTATAAGTATAAGATTACACATATAACTCAAGTAAGAGATTGTTGAATCAAAAATTTAACTTTGAATACTATGTTAATAATTATATAATTAAAAGTTGTCAAATAATAAATTAAGGTCCCAACAAAAGTGATAAAATTATTTTATAAATATTAAAATAAGTATGATATGAATATATTATAATGTATAGAGTTCAAAGGGTTTGTTCTCCTTATTGCATTATAAAAAGAGAATTATTATCTCCGAAATACATTTCACTTGAATGAACTTTTTTCGAGAAATTTGAAAGGGTGTTATCTTCTTTGCACTCGTCTTAAAGAAAAAAAAAAGAATGTTGAAGATTTCAAAATATTATTTTGGAAATTCATTCTACGAAGTATTCATCACCAATCAAAGTAATCGTAAGTTCTACATTTAAGTTGATTTAATATAATCAAAGTTAGTTTAGTTTTATCAATTAAATCCTAAACCTAAAAGATATTCTGAAAATGGCAGCATATAAGAAAAATAACAAACTTATTAAATAATAACAAATTCAGATAATACTAGTTCTCAAATTGGGACTTAAATGATTTAATTCGTCCATTGACAAATTTCTTTTTATACATGTATAGGACGCTCCAATATGTGTCGTCATACGAAGGTCGTCAGTTGATGATGCCAATGGTAAATATAATGCAAGGCCATGAATAAAGAGGTGGGCTAACCGTATGGATGATGGATCTGAAGAAAAAATAATAACCAATAATTGGGCGGCTAAGTGGACAAATAAATAACATTTCAGACACGTTGGTATATGACATCAATTACATGGCCAAAAGCATCACACATACTGACGTACAATAATAAAATCAAAGCATTTTTTTTCACGTGACACTATTTCAATACATAGGACAAAAACTTTTGTCCCCGCTTAATCAATTAAAAAACTCAAAACTTTCATAATAATAAGAAATGCACGACATCAATATCCATATGAGAGATGACGTAAAGATTAGAGGTGTTCATCGATTCATGTTGATCGGATGAAATTGATGATCTGATATATTCCAACTATATAATTGAAGCGGGTCATGAGATTAGTAGTCGAGCTAGGCATGGATTCAAAAAAAATAAGCATAACCCAATTACTTATTATTCTAATATTATCTCAAAGTTAGATAATAAGCATAACTTTTTATTTATTATCTTCATAGTTTATATCATTATTTTTTATTGTACTAATATTTTTATTTCTTTTATATTACTTTCTTCAAAATATGTATAATTTCCTTTTTGTAAAATTTGGTCCAACACAATCTCTTCACTAATTAGTTGATTTAAATTAATTTTTTGGTCAGGTTAAATTCTATTCAACCATATCATCTTTTTCTCGACATTTTAAAAAAGAGATCATGCCTTTTAACAGTTTACTTGAGGGATCTTAATTTTGAAATCAAGAATTGTAAAATTGAGTGATCAAAGTTTACCTATAAATAAAAATAAATATTTGAAAAGATAAATTAATTTTTTTTATACATTATTTTCATTTTATTCTTAAATTTTAATTTGTGTGTCACAATTCATCGATTTTAAATAATAATGAATAATCAATAGGAGCTGAGATTGAGTGGACGCTTAAAATGATTTCGAATTTCAATTCTTTGAATAAAAAAAATTATTAATAATTTCACACACCATAATTAAATGTTCAACTTGAAATGACATAAATTAATTGGGACTAATAGCTTCCGAATATTATAAGAATAATTCAAAAATAATAATAAGAAAAAAGAAAATATACATGATGTCTATCTATATATCTATTTATAATTATAATATCTTACATCATGCTAAAAATGATTAGTGATGGGAGGGCATAAAATTTTTGACGATTAGAAAAAGAGTTGAAAGCGGAATTTTTAAAAGCACAAGGGGTCGAGCCGGAGCCCGAGCAAGCATAATTGTTCGAATGTGAAATTTGATAAGACGCAATAAGATATAATCATTTTACGTATGAAGACAATCATATATGAATTAACTAACAACAGCTCACACCCTCCAACACACACGGCATTGCGGGAAGGGAAAAAAATGAAAAAGAAAGCTTTCTTTAATTTATGTCTAAAATGTTTCCTTAGTTTGAGGACCCATACCATATACCTCCTGCTCCCGCTCGTGTACCTTTCCTTGTAGATTCGACTAAGCCGCCGATAATATCGAGGCCTTATATTCTTTTTTACTCCCTCTCTCTGTTTTTGTTCTTCCTTGGTCTCTCCTTTCACGGATTTCCTCGTCCTTCTCTCTCTCTCTCTCTCTCTCTCTCTCTCTCTCTCTCTCCTGCCTTGCATCCAAAAGGTATGTCTCCGAATTTGACAGCATACAAATTTCAACTCCGCCTTCTTCTTGCTGTTCTCCCGATCTTGTTTTGTTATTTCACCAAAATTTTGTTGTACTAAAGAAGAATTTAGCATCAGATCTTTGTACTTTATTTTTTTTTCCTTGTGGCAGTTGAAGATTTGCTCTTTCATGGGGGCCATTACATTTTCCTTTCTATTTCAGGAGCTGATATCAGAAAGCTTTCTAGTACTACTGATTTTTTTCCCTTGTATTGACATAGCCAAAGGTCCTTTTATAGTTAAACAAGTGAACAGCTTTTTCTTTGCTTTTTTGTTAAGAGCTTGCTAATTTCCTTGTTTTACTGTGCTATTTTTTTTTCTTCTTTTAATTGATGTAAATTAGTTTATGGTTCCTTTTTAGGAGGAGCAGGAAAAATAAAAGACGAGTCTTTCTTGGGGAATTGGATCAGCTTTTTCCCATGTCATCATGTAGATTATATAGAATAAAAACGCCATGCCATCTGATCTCCTTCCTTTCTTTTGAGAAAAAGGAGGCCACTGGAGCCATGATTTCGCCTCAGTCCTTGTCTCTCATGCTCTCCTAAGGCCTGCCACCCTTTTATGACAGATTCCTCTCTCTCTCTCTCAGCCTGTTTGGTTTTGAATTCTCTCTCTCCATGTTTCTTTCTCAGAGCATGGGATCATAAGGTAATTCCAATGCGTCCATGGCCATTAGTTGAACTGTTTTGGCATCTTTCCTTTGTAGGACGCCTTGTAAACATTTTTTTTTCTTTCTGGTGGCTCCTGTTAGTACTACTAGTAGTGCATTCATCTGTTCGATTCAACCATGAGTGGCTTCTTTTGTCAGGTTTTCTTGCAGGGCTTGTACTGAGCACAATTGAGTAGGAGGAAGAAGAGGAGGAACCAGGAGACGAGAGATGATGGAGAGGGACGGCCTTTCGGTCCTCGACAATGGAGCGCAGGTGGACGGCAAGGTGATGCAGACATTCCAGAAGAGCTTCGTCCAGGTACAGAGCATCCTGGACCAGAACAGGCTCCTCATCAACGAGATCAACCAGAACCACGAGTCCAAGCTCCCGGACAACCTCAGCCGCAACGTGGGCCTGATCAGAGAGCTCAATAACAACATCCGGCGAGTCGTCGACCTGTACACCGACCTCTCTGTTTCCTTCGGCAGGTCCATGGAGGCCTCATCGGAGGGCAACTCCGACGGCAAGCCCGGCCTCAAGAGGAGTAGAGCTGGATAGAGACTCAAGGAGCTTGTGACCTCCTGAATAGCTTGATAGAGAGAGAGATAGAGAGGTAGCTTGCTGCTTGTAGTTCATAATAACATGTCACTAAATTGCGTCGGTTGCTAATCTTCCATGTAAGCCTTTGTTTATCAAGAAGAAAAACTACTTGCCCTGTGTTCTTCTGCCTCTTTTTCTCTGATGTTCCTTGTTCATGCCGCTGCAACATATTATTATTTTCTTGATGTTGTCATGAGGCATTCGTCTGGCCGTGGAATCAGAGCCTTTCTACCTAAGAAATTACACCTTTTGATACTTACTATGTGGCAGATGCCAGGATGTGTAGTGGGCTTATATTAGATGCTTTTCAGAGACATCAGCAACTGAAAAACTGAAAATTTTAGATAAATTTGTTGGCTTCCAATCAAATGCTGTAGAATCTTATAGATGAGAGCAGATGAGCTTTTTGACCACTTTTATCTTCCAGTTAGTGGCAGTCTATTATTTGATAGTTGGCTTGAGGCATCAGCACATAGAATCTGAGAATGAAGGAAAGCTTAGGCAAGATTGCTAGATGAAAATCTGGAACCAAAAAGAGATCTGTGCAAGTAATGAAAATTATTTGCAGATAACAGGACAGAAGGGGAGGAGGAGGAGGCTATGGAAGGTAGAATATGCTGCACCAATGTTTATCCTCCTGTTCGGTTTTCTTGCATGACCTGCAAAGTAGACCCCACAAGGGGAGTTCCCCTTCTCTCTCCTTTGGGGTGATGGATGGATTCCACCACCCTTTTCTCTATGTTGATTGCCCAGTTGTCTGTAGGTGGACCAGCCAACTCTGATTTGTTTCCAGGAGTTGGAAGGAAGGGCCCCACAAGGGTCATCTGTCAGGATTGGCTCATTCCTTCATGGCGATAAATAATTGATGTCTGGGAGGGTATTTTGCCACTTTCTCCTGATATGGATTGAAGGGAGATTAAGTGGGTCAGTCAGATCTGTAGCAATATGCGCTGTGCACTAGGCCTGTCTTTAAACTGGATCTCATGGTATGCTTTGCTTCCTTCGAGTACCTCCCACATTTCTATCAATTGAGATGAAGCTTTTAACTCTTTTCCACAGACATTTCTTCCAGAAATATGAGTAGTGCTATATCCTCATAATTCACACATATAATAATTATATTATTATTTAGAATATTTTAAATATGTGAATATTATGCGGATGTTAGGAGGATATAGAATTAGGTTCTGCCACAGAGTAGGAGAAAACATCAAATACAGGTACTGTTTTGGAAACCGTGACACAGAAATAGTACAATTTAATGCGTGTGGTCAGCAGTCATTCTCCATATTCAGTGCGTGGGTGGCAAATTTAGCTGTTTCATTATCTTCATAAGGATATGTATTTCCTTACAGTTTTGACTTTTCAGTAGTATGGGAAATTGGGAACATCAATGATGCTAACTTTTATTTTGAATTATGAAATATGCTATAACTTGACCATCCCATGTTGCCTTGAGAATTCAATTCACCCTCTGTAATGTTGAAGGAGTGTCCATGGTGACTTGACTGAAACGGTGGTCATCTATACATCTTATAATGTATATATTATTTTGTATAGTGGGAGCGTATAGTGGGAGCAGGTAAGTCTATACATCTTAGAATTAAAACTAGCAGGACGTGGGTTGAATGATAAAAGATTACTTTGTGGTTACATACAAATAGAATAATTTTATCTGTTAAGTGATACAGATAACACGACAGACAGTACAAACCATGCTAAGAGAAAATACCCGACGAGCCTTGTTGGTCCTGTATCTTCAGGTTCCTGGTCGAATACAACATGAGCTTAATAAACCTTTTCGAAGAAATCAAAACAACAAGAAAACTAAAATGTTCTCCTTCGGTAACCAGTAAACATGATTTTAGATAATGACATGATAATAATACAGGAATAAAATGAGGACGAATGGTTACTTAGACAGGACAAGATAGAAAAGTTCACCAGATCCGTTGACTGCTTTGCATAGATTGTTTTATTATTTCCCACATTAGCAATATATGTCTCATTATAGTCAATGGTGTAATTGATCTCAGCAAACAACATATTTGTCAGCTCTCGTCAAAAAACATTTTTATCAGCACTCGGCAGAAGTTGGCATTTCTCACATAGGTTTCAATGCCATCTCTACAGAGTTCAGTTCGGTGTCATCAGATCACTTGCTATTCATGTGCACTAATTAATGCCAAACAACTCCCAAAAGAAGCATCTTCACAGAGAAATCGCCCAAAACTTGTCAAAGGCCTCGTCATCCATCTAAGGATGACTACCCACAAATCATCACTTGTGACATCAAAAAATCCTCTTGCTTATTTTCAAGCAAGAGTTTTTTTCCTCCTATAGTAATCAACCCACAAAACACCCCCCATGATGAACTCCATGATGAATGCAAAATTGAAGAACTTCATAAAGTTGCTAACCGCCACAGATACCCTAAGTATATGCTACATCCAGATTCTCCCATGGTTCTGATAGCTTAGGAAAAAAATATATTCCTATAAAAGATAAAATGAAGTAAATAGAAGTCAAGGCCCTAACTTGAAGGCATTAAAAGAAAACTGAGAGAGTTCCATCATTATTTGCTTTTACTGTCCATGTCGCATCCAATCCAGTTTGTTACTTAATCTTATAGGCTTAAAGTCCATACGCGCGGTTCTATAACATAACATTTCTAAAGACTGAATTATATGGCAGAATTCAAATAACACGGAAGTGAGGAAAAAGGAATGTAAATCTCATACTGTCAGCACAACACATATGTGACTGTCGTTAGAATTTTATGTACTTAAATTTATTATATAAATTGTTCTTAAGAAGAAATAGACACTACAAAATGACAATTAATGAGTTCCGATGTTAGGTTCAAGTAAGAGTTTCTTTTTGCTAGTATAGTGCAGCATAATCTTGGATTACTTACAAAGTTAACAGGCTAAGCTCTGAAGAATATGTTGAAAAAGAAATCAATATGGACCCTGTTGAGTTAATTTCCTTGGCAATATTGAAGCACAACAAGAGAAAATAAGAACCTGTGGTGGTGGTAGCTGTGTTGGAGTTTGTGTAATGTCAACCTCAAAAGGCCATACATATCTGTCTGGCTGGTCACTTCTAGCCAAACTCCAATCATACAGCCTTCTTTCATCTTCAGATGAGAGGATCATATAAGATTCCTAGTCATCAATGGGAATAACACAAGTCTTAGATTGTGATAAGAAAAATAATTAAAGAATGGAAAGAAAAGGAAAAGGGGCTTGAAGCCACATTGTATCCCTCTAACATTAAAAAAATACCTTCAGAAGTTCTAACTTTTCGTTAATTTCATCTTCGTTTAATCCCTTATTCATAAGCTCCTCACACTTTCTTTCATATGCAGCCTTAACCTGTTATTAAATATGCCTCAAGATACCAACAAGTAAAGTGATTTTCTTCAAAAAAAAAAAAAGAAAACAAGTAAAGTGATTTGAACTCGTAAAAAGAGGTCACCTGATTAAATTTTAGAAAAACTATTTACTGAGAGGAGGTCTTGCCTCTAATTGAATTAATGTAAACAATTAAACTTCTAAATACCAAGATTTATACTGAAAAAAGATGTCTTAAAATAGTTGAGTAATGTTACACATAAGTGGATGTGGTATACAAGGGAATGACGGCTAGCCCCCTGATTAAAAATAACATCTCTACTACCCAAACAAAAGAACATTTCAACACTGAAAAACAAAGCATCTCTACTATCAATCATGTGACTAAAATGAGCATTGGCTCTCCACTCTTGCATCAGGTTTCATGTCTTATGTGATCCAAATATAAAACAAAAATCCTCCTGAGGTTCAACTTACGTCGTCTAACTTTACAGGAACAACTTTCGAGTTATTGTAATGTTGAACGATCTGTAGGAGAAACTACTATGTAGGTTGAATTTTTCACCTTTTCTACATTCAAAATCTAGCGGAATCGATATTTCAAGTTTTGAAATATAATTACAAATTATTTGTAGCACATTATCACATGATTACAGTCTTATGTCAATATATAAGTCACAAAACAGAATTTGACTCATTGTTCACTTGATTATTAGATGGAAACAAGAAATATGTGGAGCATTTTCTTACTCCACACATGTGGAGCACTATTGATTTTAATATCAATGGTTGAGATATAATACAAAAAGTCAAATCATATCTTAATTAAAAAATTTGATTGTATCTCAATCACTGATATTAAGATTTATGTTGCCCCATATTAAAAATCATATGAAGTAAAAAAAATGTTCCGCACAATCCTTAACCCCTTATTAGATTTATGTAAGGATACATGATGCCCTTTAAGACAATCTTAGGTAGAATGCCTCAAAATAAATGTATGCCATAGTTTCAACAATTATTTAAGTATAGATACCAAAGATGAGTTAAACCATGTAGATTTAAGTTTTCAGGAAGACGGATAGTTGAATAAGTTAAAATAATTGATGTAAAGAATTTGACAACCATTACATTATGTCTTACAAACATGATTTTGATGTTAACAAATCAAACAATAAAAAGTAAATAATTCAACGAAGTTAATCGTTTCTTTCTTTTTAAATGAATATGAAGTACGGTTCTGTCTGAAGAAGACATCATATTTATCAATTTCTCAACAGAGAAGAAAAATAAAACAAAATATGAAACAACGGATCATTAATGCGAGTGCCTAATCGAACTCTATAACCTGATCGTAGGAAGTGCCTCTTGCGATTCCAAGCATCCCATAGTAATCGGCATTCGTAATTGCTGGTATCGAAAAAATTATTCAAATGGGTGAAAAGAACGAAGGAGGACCTAAAGATTGAACTTTTTCCGAAAGAGGGCAGGTCACCAACCGACGCCACGAAGCGCTTTCTGGACGTTGGCAGTGGAGATGAGAGAAGGGGATCGCTTCTTCGTCCCCACCGCCGGGCTCTCGGAGGAGGAGGAAGAAGTGGAGACGGAGGCAGCGTCATCCTCCACGGCGGTGCCCGGACCAGCCTCGTCGGCGACGGAGCACCGGACACGGACGGAGAGATGATTCGTCGGAGAAGCTTGTATGGTGGAGAAAGAGGACTGCGGGCGGACGCGGAGGAGCGTGGCGGGAGGCGAGCGGAACCCGACCACCGTCGCCATTTCTGATGTGGGACTCGTGCCGAATAGAGTGTAGTTTAAAAGCAGTGGCCACCAGAGGGATAAGGCGCGCTACTAGGACTACATGATTGGAGTGGAAGGCTCTTGGCAAGAACAAGATTTGCGTGTTCTTTTTTATTTATTTTGAGTAACAAGCTTTTGATATTTTTTTATCTAAAATTACTTATATTTTTTATTATATTTAAATTTATTTTTTATTAATCGATCAATAACCCTTGGATTTTATTTGGGTATTTAGCAATAAAGGCTGACTTAGGGTGTGTTTGGCACCCAAGAGTTTTAAAGCGTTTTGCTCTCAAACGCTTGGGAACCAAGCGTTTTGCTCTCACAGAGAAATTTAGCGGGAGCATTTTATTACCTTGCCAAACAATGCCTTAAGAGAGTGGAGTAAGTGATGGTGAAGTAGAGTATTGTGTGTTATAAGTAAATTCATGTTTGAATAAGAATTAGATGATGATTATGAATTAAATTAAATTAGATAAAAAAATTTAAATTATGAGATTTAAAAAAATAATTGATATAAAAGTCTACTTTATCTTCATGTTTAATTTAAGATTAGATAAAAAAATTTATCTAATGAACTTTAATTATCATTCCACTCTATTTAACTTTTTAAAAAATTATATCAAAATATGATGTTTGCCATATGATCCTACTCCACCCCAAATTAATCTAACATACTCATCAAAATCTATAATCCAAACATACCTTTAAATTTTAATTTTATATTCAAAAGTATAACCCAACATATTTTAACTAATTAAAAAACAAAGGTGAAAATATTAAATTGAAACGATGAAATTAAATTTTCATAAATTGATACGGGGTTTTACTTTCGCATTATTTATCACTTTTTATATAATATGATATCGAAATATATTTTCGTATAAAATGGTGGGAAATGAGTCACGCATATCATTTTTCACTTTTTTCTAATGATCGTAAGTGATTTTCTAAGTTAAGAACACCAATTAAAATTTGAACATCATCACAAATATTTAATTAACAGAAAATATTGAAGAAGAATATTTTAAATGAGATACTTCCAATTAGTTTCACGTGGATAATTTACGAATAAAATATTATATATATATATATATATATATATATATATATATCAAATGTGACGTGTTTTAACGATTAATATTGTTTAGAATGGTTTCGCTTAAAAAGTCTAAAATTATTGCATTATGTTGCATAAAAACTTAAAACCTAGTGAAAATCCTTCAACGCCCCCTCATCCAAAAAAAAAGGTTATTTTCGTTAAGACCCCTTAATTATATTTTTTTTCCATATATAACTTTAAACTATAAATTTATCATTTTCAGTTCCCAAACTTATTCAAATTTATTAATCTAGTCCTTCCCTTAAACTCCATCCAAAATTTTGTTGAATTTTTTATTAATTACAAAATGGCAAGTTTACCCCTTTTCTTTTAAATATTTAAAAATATTTAAAAATAAAAAATAACAACATGATCAAAATATTTCATAATTATTAAAGAAAATATTATTAAATAATATTTTTATCCTTATTTTATTTACTTTTATTTTTATAAAGTTTTTATTGTATTAAAGAATTAAGTGTAAGAATGATATTTTATAATTATTAAATTAACTTAACAGAATTTTGGTTGAAATCTAAAGGAAGGACTAAATTGACAAATCGTAATAAGTTTGGGGACTAAATTTGGTAAATTTATAGTTTAGAATTAGATGTGGAAAAAAATTATAATTGAGGGAGAGTGTTAGCGAAAATAACTCAAGAAAAAAAGTTGAGCAAGACCCTATAAGACATTCCTAGCATTCTCTTCTTTTTTTTGTCTTTGTTGTTTTATAATAACGAAAGAGGTTCGTTTGTTTGTGTTTGATTCAAAATGCTAATTAAAAATTCCATCACATTATTTTTTTGAAATTTATTAAAGAAATTTAAAAGAAAGAAACAATTTCATCCTTGAGGTTTAATCTGTTTCTTTTGACTGAGCTAATATTTAGTTAATTTGGTTGATACCGTCCCACTTTGAGTGTCAAAATAACGATAAGATCTTATTTCTCAACTCAATAGCGTTTCGCAAATTCGTATTAATATTTTAAATTCTCCTGAGAAGAAGATGATACTAAATTTAAAAGTTTGGAAAGAATGGTATCGGTTAAAAAGATTAAATCATAAAGTATCGATGATAAGATCTAGTGCTAATAAGGATTATGTTTGATTAATATATGATCGGATAATCATTTAGTTAGTAAATTGAAAAAAAATGTTTGATAAATATAGAATTGAACTAATTGGTAATCCTAAAATGATATGAATATATCATTTATATTCTTATATGTGTTATAAGATTTTATAAAATGATAACTTTTTTATTTTTATTTTTTTCAATAATACCAAGTTCCTGCGGCGAATATTTAAATAATCAATTTAAAAGTAGAGAAGGAAACAATCTGTTTACATTGATAAGGAAAAATAGAGGAGTGATATTTGAAAATTAAATAAAGATGTTCTGAAAAATGATATGTTTACATTGGTGAAAATAGTTTATAATGTTTTGACCTCTAATATTTAAACTCCATTTTATCAATAAAACTTTATCCGTACTAAAGTAGTAAAAAATAACTTTTCTTATAATTATTATATTCTTTAATAATTATCGCTCCTCTTGCAATCTAATCGAGGGTTGACTAAATTAATTAATAAAACTTTAACATGCGTATTCTGGGCCGTAAAACCCAGAAACGCCGAGCCCAAAAGCGGTCGTTTTCTACCTCAACAAATCTACGCCGGCGTATTAACTCGGCGTTCTCGCTTGCCTTCTCTACGGGAGAAGCCAATAAGCACCGCCCTCGTCATCCGTCCAACCATGAAGGACGAGCACGTCAACCAAGGAGATGCCGGACCGAGCTCCCGGCAGTCGATGTCTCCGGCCGGAGGCCGACGGTTCCCGCTGGCAGCCCAGCCTGAGGTCATGAGGGCCGCGGAGAAGGACGACCACTACGCCGCCTACGTCCACGACGCCTGCCGCGACGCCTTCCGCCACCTCTTCGGTCCGTTCTTCTACCTCTGTGCCCTCAGATTCGTCCAATTTTAGCCCCTCTTTCTTTTTTTTTTTCTTTTTCTCTTCTTCGTGCCATTTCAATCGCACCATGTTACTAAGGATTTGGTCTTTTATTTAGGTACCAGGGTTACGGTCGCCTACCAGAATGAGGTCAGTTTTGCTTCTTCTTAAGCTTTTATTGAGTTTTCTTTTGCATTAGTTTCAGCCCGTTGGAGTAGAAGAATAGAATCCAGATATAAGCTATTAGATGTCTTGGCGTCTTTATTTCATAATTTTCTCTTGATATCAGTTCTTTGATTGCAAAAAAAAAAAAGATCTTACGGAGTTTGAGATGATCGCCCCATTCATATACTTTCCCAAGCAATTTTCTGGTTTAAGTTTTAAGTAAGATCGAATGAAGTAGTCTTTCAGATGAAGTCTGCCATTGGGAAATGAATTTTGGTGATATGATCTAAAACAATTCTCAGAAGATGCAGATAATTTTTGTAACGCCTCAAAAGTTCACTTGAAATACCATCGAATTCTCTTTTCACATGCGTTCGGAGGCGTCCCCGGATCATTACTTGACTTGGCTAAAAATATAAATGCAAATTTTGAAACAGAATAAGTGAAGAAAACTACATTACAAAATTAAATCTCAAAAATGAATTCAAGGAATCACATAACATAGTTTGAATATCATGATATACATCATCCAATTATTATACCTCATAACCGAAATCTCTAACTCATGCCATATACAAGCATCACCATCATGAGCATCACCACCACATGTGTCGTTTGTCATCTTGCATTTGCTTCACTCTACTTTCTTTCTTTACCTTACTTTACTTTCTTTGCTTTGCATTCATAGAAGTTATTATATCTTAACTTCTTTCTTATAATTTTAATTAGAAGAGTTTTTCACTTCTTTTAAAGGATGCCATGGTACTTCATGCATCACATTGTTACACACCACCACAAGCCCATATATTGCGGACGAGAATGTAACTATCAAGGATTCTGATTTGTTTTACGAATGGAGAATCCTATACAATAGGAGTAGTGATCAGCAGTGTGTTGCCTTCATCGCGTAGGGTTTTACTGTGTTGCTTTCAGCTTCATCCCCTACTCCTAATCGTTAACTTTGTTCCTTCTAACTTTCGTTCTCTCTTATAAAACATATTCATAAAAATATTCACATAATAAGGCTCATGAAATAGCAACATCATATAACATCACATTGCACACTTTATTTTTCATTTGCTTTCACTTCATATTCATTAGAACAATATGCTTTTTCATTCGCTTTGATTTTTCCTTGTTCAATGACATACTTTGCCTTCTTTCTTTTATTTTTGCATTTGTTTTGCTTTACTTTCTTTCTTTGCTTTACTTTTCCTTTGTTGCTTCCGTAGAAGTTATTATATATTAACTTCTTTCTTTTAACTTTTATTGGAAGAGTTCTTCAGTCAATACACATGGTATCTTTTAGCTTTTATCTTGTTTAACTTGACTTTCTTATTTTATTTTGAAATTTTAACAATTGTCAAGTCTTACTTAATAATTTATAATATAATGTTACATAAAAATTGCACTATAACATATGCAAACAAATCATAAAATACGGTGATATAATCATACATCATAAAAGTATTGTCATATAGTATAAAACTTCAATATAAAGCATGCTTCTAACTACGAAATAATTTATAATACAATGCCACATAAAAATTGCACCATAACTTATAAAAGAAAATCATGAAATTTAGGTACATAATCATACATAATAAAGACATTGTAATAAAATACAAAACATTCTTAATACTTGTGGTTAATAGTAATCTTGAACTTGGCTTAGACAAACATTTACTATAGAGAATATCCATTGGAATAATTTAATTTCAATAGATAATTGAACATCATTATACAAATCATCTATTTCAGCATTTAAAAAATTGATATATTGTCAATCTAAAATTCGTAACTAAATCCACAAATATCCAATTTGATTACTTTCAATTTCTCTTCAAAGTAGACATCCAACAGACTTATATATAAAATTCACATATTTTATCTTCATGTCACTTATTTTAAAGTGAAAGATCAAGTGGTGGCAGTTAAAGGGGGAGAAGCGAGAGACTTTTAAGAGAAAGTTATTAGAGGAAAGGGTGTGGGAGTTACAAAGAAATGTAGCATCATATGGAAGAATGTGACACAAAAGGTTGAAATGGTCGCTAAAGCAATTCTAGGAGAATCAAAAGGTTTTGGACCATGGGATAATGAGACTTGGTGGTGGGATAAGGATGTACAAGAAAATGTGCATAATAAGAAGAATTGTTTCAAAGGTATCCACTTGGAAAATAGCTTTGACAATTGGGAAAAGTGTCCCTTGGCTAAAAGGGAGGTTGTCAATGAGGCTCGTGCTAATGCATATGAGGGGTTTTATAAGGAGTTAGGGACAAAGATCGGGGAACAAAGGATTTATAAGATTGCAAAGAATAAAGAGGAGTTGAGATATTTTGATCAAGTAAGATGCATAAAAATGAACTTGGTTATGTGTTAGTCACTGAGGTGGATATTAAGGATAGATTGGAAGAGTATTTTTATAAGTTATTCAATGATGGATGTGAAGAACCCGTTGCGAGTTGGAGGACTTGGCTGTTAGTGAAGGTGAGCTTAATAGGTCATTTTATTGCAGAGTTAGAGTTGAGGAGGTTAAAGAAATTCTTAAGAAAATGGAGAATGGTAAAGCTATTGGACCGGATGGTGTATCGATTGAAGCTTGGAATTGTTTAGGAGAAAAAAATGTATCATGGTTATGTAAACTGTTTAATGAGATTTTATTATCGAAAAAGATGTCTGATGATTGAAGAACAAGTACGTTAGTTCCTACTTACAAAAATTAAGGGGATATTAAAAAATGTGCAAACAATAGAGTGATTAAGCTTATGAGTCATACAGTGAAACTGTGAGAAAAATTGATTGAACATATGTTGAGAGTGGAGGCTAGTATTTCTAAGAGACAGTTTGAATTCATACCAGGAAGGTCCGCTACAGAGGTGATTTATTTACTTAGGGGGATGATGGACAAGTATCGGAGTAGAAAAAGAGACTTGCATATGGTTTTCGTTGATTTAGAGAAGTCGTATGATCGTGTACAAAGAGATGTACTTTGGAAAGCCTTGCAAAAGAAAAGAGTGGGTGTTACCTATATTAAGATTATACAAGATATGTATGATGGTGTATTGACTAAGGTTAGGACACTATAAGGTGAGACAAAAGCATTTTCTATAAGAATTGGTTTACATCAAGGATCATCTTTAAGCTCATATATGTTTAACTTAGTTGTCGATGCTATAATCGAGAGTATCACAGAGGAAGTACCTAAGTGCATGCTCTTTGCTGATGATATAGTACTTCTAGCGGATTCAAAAGAAGAGATTAATGCAAAATTGGAAATATGGAGAAACATGTTGGATTCAAAGGGTTTCCGTTTAAGTAGGAATAAGACAGAGTATATGCATTGCAATTTCACAAATAGACAACTTAGAGGCGATTTGGAAGTTAGGTTAGGAGATGATACAATTTTTCAAGTGACAAAGATTAAATATATGATATCAATTATAAGACGAGATGGTGAGATTGATGATGATGTTAATCATAGAATTCAAGCTGGTTGGTGTAAGTGGAGGAAAGCTATTGAAGTCCCTTGTGATAGGAAAATACCCTATAAGGTTAAAGAGAAATTCTACCGCACTGCTATAAGACCAGCAGTGTTATATGGTAGTGAATATTGAGCTATGAAGGGACATAGGGGTAGCTGAAATGAGGATGTTGAGATGAATGTGTGGTCAAACTAGAAAGGATAAGATTACGAATTACCATATACGTGAATGAGTCGGAGTGGCCCCTATTAAGGTAGAGAATCGTTTGAGGTGGTTTGGTCATGTTCAGAGAAGGTCATTAGATGTGCCAGTAAGGAGGGCAGATTAAACAATCTGAAGTCCGATTTAAAGGGGGAGAGGGAGGCTAAGGCGAACACTTGGCGAGCTAATAGAACGAAATCTGTTAGCGAATAATATATCCAAAGATTTGGTTACTGATAGAGCGCAATGGCGTCGTATGATCCATATAGCCGACCCCACCTAGTGGGATAAGGCTTTGTTGTTGTTGTATCACTTATTTTAAAGAAATCCTATAATGTCTTCAAACAATTTCATGTCCAATATTTTGAAACTTGAGTTTTAAATTGCTCAACTTCTTTTAGACTCATCATTTTCAGATAATTCCAAGTTTTACCAAAAGTTCATTTAAACATATAACTACAGAAATTTTAAATCCTATTTTGATCCATACAATTTCAGATATATTTTTAAAATCGGGCACGGCATATTTTGGGACTGCATGAGAAGATAGGATTAGTGTTCTGGTCATAATATTTTTTGTAGACCTTGGATCAAAATTAATCCAAATTCTACTGAAGTTAGACTTCAAGACCTACCAATTTATGTATTATTTGTAATTTTTGGATGAGTAAAATTTGTCCAAAATTTGATTGGAACATCAACTACAAATTTTGGACAGGTTCGTATTTTCCTAAACATCTGGAATTAAATTTACGAATCCATAATCTACAATATTTGTTAACATTTAAGCATGTACAAGAAAATGCAAATCCCAAATGTTGAAAAGATTCATTATTGGAGATTGGATTTCTGTGGAATGGACATCACTAAGGCTTACAACTCACTCAGTTGAAGATTCATTTGGTAATCCCTGCATAAACGTGGCTTTTTGGATCTATAGATATTTTGGATGCAAGGTGTTTCACCACTTCGTCATTTTCAGTACTTATCAATGGCAAACCGAGCGAGAATTGGATCCAACCTCAGAGGAGGGGTGTGCGACGAGGTTCCCACTATGATTACTGGAGTACGCGGATGATACCTTTTTCTTCATTGGAGGGGCCGTGCAGGCAGCCCACTGTTTAGCAACTCTATTGAAATTTTTTGCTGACTTCTTCGGGCTAGTTGTCAACAATTGGAAATCAACTTTCGTTCCTTTCAACACGGAATCGGAAGAGAGGGTAGAATGTGGATCGATGTTACAAACCCCAGGTGGTTCCCTACCTATACAAATACCTGGGTTGCCCTTATCGGACAAGCAGCTGTGGATAAAGAAATGGGAACAAGTCACACAAAGGATGGGGAAAAGGTTTGATGGATGGAAGGCGTCCCATGGTGGCTGATTAGTCCTAAATTCGGTCCTATCGGCGCTATCTCTCTACTATATTTCTACCATCAAAATGCGAAGGAAGGTGGAACCGAAATTGGTGAGCATTAGGACTCTTTTCAGGGAGGTTTCTTGATGGATCAGTGGTACTGCCATCTGATTGCTTGGAATAAGGTGTGACATCTTAAAGATGAGGGGTGTTCTCAGCTTACAAACTATGAGTGAGGCATTACTGTACTGATGGGGTTACCTATTGATATCCAATGGAAAAGATCTATTCTTGACAGTTTTCATGAATATCTATGGAGGATCTCTCTCTTGGATTCTATTTTTAATACTTACGGGCATGTCTCTCCATTCTGGAAGTTCACCGCCATTGTCGTACATCAACTTTTACCTCAAGTCTGGTCATTGATTGGCTAGGGTGGTAGGTTCTTTTTTTTCAAATTACAAGTGGTTGCCTGCAGACATACTATCATCATTATTTCCTCGTGTGTTCCCTACAGCACAAAACAAAAATGTCAGATTGGTAGATGTGTGGGATAACCTGACCGGTTCTGGTTTTGGTCATGGTTCACAAACTCTCGAGTTAAATTGTTAAACTCTCACATATCTATGAGTTCATGGTCCTTAAACAAGTTAACTCAAAGTAGAATCTTAACTTGAAATAAACTTGGGTAAGCTCTCGAGTGAGCTTCATAGATTCGATAGATATGCAAGTAAACTAGAAGCACAGGATCTTAAGATTTATCAAGTATTTTGTAAACATTATTCGAAAAAGATAAAATTAAGGTGAAATTAAATAGAACTATTTATCCCTCGCGTTGTTAAAACTCTAGAGTTAACTCTTTAAAATCTTATGACTTTAAAGGTTTACGTTAAAAACAAGTCAATTCAATGTAGAATCTTAAATTTTACTCATAAATTGATCTAATTCTTTTTTTTTTGTAAAATCTTATATGCTCTTATAGAGTTTATGTAGAGTCTATACGATTTTATACGAGTTTGTACGATTCTATATAAATACGCATAATTTTTCAGTTTTTATAAGAAAAGAGTTTATAAGTATTAAAATTTTGTTAACTAGCTTATTAATAGCTAAGAATGAAGTATACAAATGAAGTGTTTATAACTATTTAATATTAAAAATTTCATTGCATCTAACTTTAGTGCATTTGTATATTTTTTTTTCTCTAGCTTAATAATTTGCAATTGTTGTTAGTTACGTATTATTTTGTAGTAATACCTATATCTATTACTTTATTTTTAACATATAAATGAAATAGATTAGTTGCTTTAATATTTATGAATCTTAAATAAGTGCATAATTTTGTATTATTGATGGATATTAATTATAATTAAATTTATTTGGAACATAAACTCTAAGAATTGATGAATATGATTTTAGGGAAAGAAAAACTACTCTACTTAAATTCTCGAACTTAATAACCTTGATTTCACTCCTTAAAACAATTATAATTGACCATTAATTATTATTTATGTGTTTGATTTCATGTTTCACATTATTTTAGAATGAATCAAGTTATCAATAATGACTGACATATTTCCTTTTCATGTGACTTTTACTTTTTTTTAGAATGATGTTTCTTTAATAGTCAAATTTCTATCTTCTGTCATTGATAGTAAGGCACTTTAACGACTAATTCACCACATATCTTAATTTCTTTCAAAATGCCATCTTTTTATTATATATGAACAGTAATAAGATGGATATTATTATATTTTGACTCATATAAATCTTTCTTTCTTCAAATTATCAATCAAATAATTGAATACCCTATTATTCATCATAGTTTTATTAAAAGATAAAATAATAAATAATTTAATTGTTTTAAAATTTAAAATATTTTGTATATAAACTCTATAAGTTTACACCTTGAGTTTGTTTAGTGTAAAATGAGTTTACATGAATTCTCGAGTTTAAAAGTCTTGGTTCTGATTGTTGGGCTTGGGCATTACTGTATTACCTCTTGGATTGACGTATGGAGGATATCGCTCGAAGATTTGTCCATTTAAGTTGAACGGATCCATCCAGTGCAGTTGGTCCTAGTCAAAAGGGAATTTTTTTACCAAGGCTTCAACAAAGGTTAAAATTTTTGTTTGGCTGCTGCAGTGGAGGAAATTAATGACTAGACAATGTTGCGGGAAATGGTCAAATGGGGTTTCAACTATTTGTGGCTTATGCAATGCAAAGGTGGAGGATATGAACCATCTTTTCTTCGAGAGTAGCATATCTAAAGGTGTGGAATTTGACAAGCATTGGCTGGATAAATATGAGTCGGAAGAAACTTTTTGGAGATTCTCTAGAGGGCGGTGCATATATGCACAACATCAATTACAGATCCTAAAGGGATAGGGCTGCTTCTTTTGCCATCCTGTGGGCAACATGGATTCAGTGGAATCACACTATGTTTCAGGATGATAGATGTTACAAACAAAATATAGTGGGTCACGCGACTAATTTGATTAAGGAATGGTCCTCCACTATTAAATGAGATAATTTTTCGTTATTACTCTGTAATACTTGTAATCACTAATCCGGTGGTCGACTTTGTAACATTTATACTTCTAGTAGAGTGACAGCTTTTGAAAATGAAACAATGTGGATGGTTAAACATTTTGGTTAACCATCCTTTACCCTTTTTTTTAAAAAAAAGAAAAGATTCATGATGAAATCGTAAACGTTGGATCCCTCTTACATAGCACACCCTTAAAGCATGATCATGTGTGTACCATTTTATCGATCTAACAATTTTTTGCGTTCCTCGTCGTTCTTCCTCTCCACTCGTCCTTGCTGATCCATTCCTTTTCAGCATCGTTCCTCATTTTAGTTTTTCCTGCGCATTCCCCTTTGAGGCTAGGAGAAAAGGAAACAAGAAAAGGGACGAACGGATTGGTCTTAACTATTAGCTGAGAGGAGGGAGGAGAGAGAGAGAGAGAGAGAGAGAGAGAGAGAGAGAGAGTCAGGGGAGAGATTGAGGGAGGGGGAAACGTGAGGGAAAGGGGGAGGAGTTGCAGGCGTACTGAGCACCCACCCTCCTTTCTAACCATTTCATTTTCTGTTTTTTTCTGGAATGTGGGTTGTTACAATTTGTGTTGCTATCTTAGGGCATCATATTATCCTATTTATTAGTTTGTAGTATCAGTTAGGATCCAGATTGATTTGTGGAACGATGTTTTACAAGTTATACTCTTGCTAGCCTAACCGCCGTCATTGTTGAGTTGATTAATATCATTGGATTGCATACATTTTCCTTGTAGATAGTTCAGAAAGAGTGCTTTTCTGATTGTCTGTAACTTGTATTGTCTAATTTCTTCATCCATGACCCTCTCAAAAAAAATTTCTTCATCCATGAATATCATGCAAAGTCCCTGTTTAACTGACAATTAGGATTATAGAAGATAACTTGCTGGTACTCCATCAGAATCTTCCATCATGAACCGTCAAATTTTGATACTTTAACATGCAACAACAACAACAACAAAGCCTTATCCCACTAGGTGGGGTCGGCTACGCTAATTTAATTACAATCATTCCACAAAAGGAAAAAATACTAATAATCATCTATCATAAAGGTTAATCTTGTTACAATATATTATTATAGACTTGTTTATTTTTTCTTTTTGAGCGGGTATTGTAGACTTGTTTTTAGGCCAATATTTTCTCTAAGTAGGATATATGCTAATTAGATGGATCAATGTTATGCCAAATTTTCTTATAATGGACCATTCGTGACTGCACACTTTTAGGCATAAGAGTTAATCTAGAAATTCATTTTTATGCTTTTACTGCTGCCTTCCAGTGTATGCTTAGTTTCTCCAGCAGTTTTACTCTGTGTTCAACTCACGTAACATGAGATATTAGTCTCAGAATTGCTTGAATTCTTTGCAGATAAAGTTGTTAGGCCAGACACTTTATTATCTGTTGACAACTGGTTCTGGACAGCAAACATTGGGAGAAGAATACTGTGATATCTCTCAGGTTTAAATCGTTTTAATTTGTTGTGATTTCATTTTTTAAAACTTATTCTGTAATCAATTACCTTGCACATTTAATCTTAAGGCCCTTTCCTTAGTTTCCATTATATACTAATTATGTTTTGTCATTAGTGTTCATCTCATTTTAGGAAAATGTACACTTTTACTATTTGTTTGCAGTCGTATGTATGTCAACCATCCCAACTCAACCACTAAACCTTTTCTATAGTTATAAGCTCAGCATTGCACTTCATATATTCAGAATATTTACCAAGCTTGCCAATCATCATTTCCCCACTCAAAATAAAAATATATTCAGGACATTCTGTGCTTAGCATTTTAACCATAATTTCTTACTATGGCAAAGTATCTTCAAGTGTTTGCTTTTTCTTAATGCCTGTATGTATCTATGACCTCAGATCATAGATCTGAGATTATTGATCAAACTTTTAATCAATGACTCGAGGCTCTCTAAAAAATTATATTGTTGTGGTTGATTCAACCAGGTTGCAAGTTCATATGGGCTACCACCAACTCCAGCAAGAAGAATGCTGTTCATTATGTATCAGACCACAATTCCTTATCTTGCAGAAAGAATCAGGTATATTCTCTTATTATAATAACTTAGCACTTCCTTCTTCCCCTACCCTTGTGTGTTTCGTTTTTCATTCGCTGATATACCTAGCTAATAAATTGTTTTACAGCTCTAGGATGACTGCTCGTGGTCTTATCCTAGCTGACCCTCAGTTTGAAGAGTTTTATGGAGGCAATAATCTCAGAAGGACAGAAGCACAAACTTCAGACGCTACTGAGAGGGTGTCTTCTAGGAACTTGCCGATATATAGTATATCAAGATTGAGAGAGAATGTCCACCAGTTATGGTTATGGATACTTCAAAAGTGGCCATCAGTAATTCCTTCTCATAGAAACCTACTAATATAATTTTGAATGGCTTTATGGACGGCAAACCTTGTCTTAAAGACCAATCCTTGTCTTACTGAATAAAGTTGGATTTCATACTTGTTACTGCCTTTTGAGTAGTTTGATTGGTGACATCAAATTTCAGATTGTTATGTTGGCTAATCTTAGAGTTCTTTCAACATGTAGGTGCTTCCATTTGCCCGTGAGGTTTTACAGTTGGCTTTACGCACAAATCTAATGTTCTTTTATTTTGAAGGTGATGATTATTGTACTTTCTGGACTAATAAACTTGGTTTTCTCAAATTGTATCCAATAATTGAAATATATTAGAGGTCAAAGCCTGCTCTTTTTGTAATGCTCATGGTATACTCTATATGTTTCTAAAAAGTGTGTTTATTGGTACTTGCTTTGCAGGTTTGTATTACCATATATCAAAACGAGCAGCAGGTATACGCTATGTTTTCATTGGGAAGCCATTGAATCAAAGGCCTAGGTATGGAGCCATAAAGATGGTTGTAATTTCTGATATTTACCTTTGCTTAAACATGAACTAAGAAATATTTCCTTTTTTAGATGGTCTACTTTGTATATTGGCATAATGATCATCAGAAGTAAAACATATTGGTTCATTTTTTTATCACCGATGCAGATACCAAATTTTGGGTGTATTCCTTCTGATCCAGCTCTGTATCCTTGGTGCTGAAGGACTCCGACGAAGTCATTTGTCTTCCATAACTAGTTCTAGCCAACAAGCTTTACCTGGAAACCAATATTCATATACAGGTAGTTGCTCTTTTCATCTGATTTTGACACTCCAAAGCAGATATAGTTATTATGGTTTTGTTTAGATTCTTTCTGAAGAGGCAAAGGTCCGTTTAGATAAGAGGAAGGAAATGGAGGGAAGGGAAAAGAGATAAAAGGAGGGGATGCAATAAAATGTTGATTTAAAGGGGAATGGAATGAAAAATTCCCTCCTCCAGCCTCCGTTCCACTAAAAAGTTGTATACAACTCTCTCTCAAAAAAAAGTTGTATGCAAACAAAGGGGATGGAGGAGATTTTTTTCTTTCCCGTTTTCCCTCAATCCTTACAAGTTGTAATGATTTAAAATTATTTTGTTAAGAAAGATACGTAATTGTGATCAGAGCATCCAGACTTATGTATAGCTGTTCCATTTGTATTTTTGCGGTCAATCTGGCTACAACACGACGGTTGCGTCTTTAGCTGAGGAGCGTTGTTATGTCAAAAATATTACTTTATTTGCGAAAACTATGGTGAGAATATAGACTGTGGTATAATTCTTTGCATATGCAATGCAGTGGTTGTAATTTATCTTTCATGAATAAAATTGGATAGGTGCAGTTGACACATATCCTTTACCCCCCACCACCATAAAAACATCACATGCATAATAGATTAAATGGATATTAGATTCTCAGGATCAAGATATTCAGTTATCATATAACATGGTGAATGTAAAGACAATCATTCATTAAAATATGTTTATATCACCTTACTTTAAGGAGTAAATTGCTGCAATCTCTGCCCCAAAAATGACTCTGGATGAATTTCTTAATTTCATTTGTTCTGCTACAAAATTGAGATTGTTGCAGCAGATTGCATAACCTTGGTAGTATGGGTTTCCACCGTCTGTGATCTAAACCTTAAATATGTCTTGAGTTGCATATGTTATTAATTAGGAGGTGATGCAAAGAACTTTAGACATTGCAACTTTCCTTTAGTTATCTGATTTTATGTTTTCCATTCCAGATTCTACAGTTGAACCTTATGATAGAAGAGTCTGAATTTGTTCAAAATGAATAAGAAAAAGTAGGTTAAAACTTGAGTTATGACATCCTTCCTGCCTTGTATAACAACTTTAGATTTTCTTTGCAATGTCAATGATTTGTAGGTCGAGGGTTGCCTATTTTAAATGAAGATGGCAGTCTAGCTACTGATCAAGACTCCAGTAAAGGTAGTTGGGCTGCTGATGCTTTGTCAATTTCAGAGGTAATTCATTCTAAATACAAACATTATGCCCATGTCTTCAGTTTTTCTTTTCCTTGGTGATTCATGTAGACTAACCCATGGAAATGGCTAGTTTTTAAAAAATAGCATGACTTTTTTATTATGAAATCTGTAATAGTATTTGCACAGCCATGGAAATGTCTAGTTTTCAAAAAACAGCATGACTTTTTATTATGAAATCTATAATAGCATTTGCACGGTAAAGAATCTAAAGGCTTTTTTACATTGGAATAGCTCACTTGTGCTGAGTAATGCATTTTCTTGTTTCAGCCCCAAGCATCAAGTGTTACGAGCAAGTGTACTCTCTGCCTCAGCAGTCGAGAACATCCAACAGCCACTACCTGTGGTCATATCTTCTGCTGGTATTCATATTTTACATCGCATTTATGAATATTATGGAATGCGGTGTGTAAGACTTGTTAAGATAAGCTCACATGGACACCAGTACATATCATTATATTTTTATTTTCAGTCATCTGTAATCCCAGCGAGCAACCTAATATTTCTGTAAACTCATTGGTTTGTTTTTATCACATTTACTTTATGACATGAAGGTCACCTTGAGATCTTTATTAGTTTGCTGATATCTGTATTCACTGATGTGTATCCCAACATAAAAGAACAATATAATACAGTAGTTGATTTGTTTGATTTCGATTGCAGGAATTGCATTATGGAGTGGTGTAACGAAAAGCCCGAGTGCCCTCTTTGTCGGACCCCCATAACTCATTCAAGTTTAGTTTGTATATATCATTCTGATTTCTGAAGCAATTGCAATTCACAATTTGGCACCAAATGGGAGGAGCCTGAGCTATTAGCTCTTTTGATACCCCCACAAGATCTATACTTCGACAACATCAAAGGATTACATTATTTTGACGAGTCCTGTAAATTTTCCAAACCATACATCATTATTTATGTCTGATGGTCTTCTTAAACCACACGGGGCCACGTGGAATGTATATACATTTTTCTTTGATGTATTATTAAAAGATGCACATTTTTTTACCGCAATCCATGTTTAAAAATTTGGCCTGGCTAGTCAGATCGGTGTTCGAAATTTAAAATGGCTTATGGTCAATGCCAAACTTGACAACTGAACTGTTTTGATCCAGATTTTACCGGGTTGAATCTCTTAACTTGGCCATTTTTTATAATAATAATTATAATAATAATAATAATAATAATAATAATAATAATAATAATAATAATAATAATAATAATAATAATAATAATAATAATAATAATAATAATAATAATAATAATAATAATAGACGTTAAGTTTAACTTTTAAACTCTAGAAGAGTTAAATAATCTTGATTTACAGTGATTCTTTGTGATGTATTGAGAAACTTGTAGAGACTCTCAATTTGACTCTCTTTCTTGATTCTTCAAGAAAAACATCTTCTCAAAAATTATATCTTCTTCTTTCCTATTATTATCACGAAGAAAAAGCAATCCCTCTCTTGTCTATTGCATCTAAAGGATTAAAAAACATCAAGAGCAAAAAAAAAAAATCATTATTCTTTTTTTATATTCTTCAGTTTCAAATTTTTAAAGAAGAGTTTTATTTATCTCACGTGGCTTTTATAATCTATCTCAAATTCAAACACCTAAGTTAATTAGGTCTAATTTAATTTAAACTTATTTGGACTTTTTTCATGGGCTTAAAGCGTAACAATCTTCCTTTTCAACCTATGAGAAAGAGATATTCAATAAAGAATCATCACTTAATCTTTATGTCGGTCCATTTGATATCTTGTTCCAAATATTCTTTTGGATATATTTTTTGCTCCCCCTTTTTAGTAATCATCATATATTGAGAACTCAAATATCTAATAGAAAAATGATGCTCTATTATAGATCTATGGAGATGACAAGGCACTTCGCTTCTCCTACTCATTATCCTTTATATTTGGATAATTTACATTCGTTGATGTTTCATCACTCTGAAGTTCAACATGTACATTATCGTTGTTTCGTATTTGATGTACCGGAGTTCGTCAAAATTTTAAATTCATGAAACATCACATCTTACTTCTTAAGATGTTCTTCTTTTTTGAATGTCATATCTTCTATTTAGATTTTTCATCTCCATATCCTAAAATATGCATTTTTGAACCTTGTCATTCAATTTTTATTCTTGTTCCTATGATTCATGTGCAAAAGTTATGGAATAAAAAACTTTAAAATGAGAATAAGAAATATTATTATCAGTCCGCACTTTCTCATAAATATCATAGTTCAAAGGAACTGATGTAGATTCGTTGATCATGTAGCACACAATATTTGTATCTTCACTCTAAAATGACTTTGGCAATATAGGCATCTTCAACATGCATCTAATCCTATCCGTAATGATTTTATTCATTCTTTCAAGGATACAATTATGCTACAGAGTTTCAAACATTGTGTTCTTATATTTAATGTCACGCTTTAAGTAATAATTCTTGAATATCTGAGACATATTCACTGTTATTATCTATATAAAGATATTTTAATTTATTTTTCATCTCTCTTTCTATCATGACATATTTTTTTAAAATATGAAGTCCTAATCTTTTGTTTTCTCATAAAATAAATTTACAGTTACTATGAAGCAACATAATTAAAGGTAAGAAAAGACCTATTGCCACCTAAGGAGTTAACCTCAATACGACCACACATATAAAAATGCACCAAATTTAATTTATTTTCTTTTATCATAGAACTCAACATAAAAGACATTCTTGCTTACCAAATAAATAGTCATCACAAGTATTCAAGTTTAATTTTTGTTAAGAGTAATGTGAGAATTCCTCGTCAAAATCTATAATATTTTCTCACTCATACGTCATAATCTTTTGTGCCATAAATTTGGTGAAGCTTCTTCCTTTAGTGCATTAACTAATAATCAAATCAAATTCACTCGAGTTTTGTAGAAGATATATGATAATTTTTCTTTAGCAAAAATTATGGATTTTTTTATCAATCTTCACTTTCTACCACACATATGTCTCATGTTCTTCATAATCAACTCATACATATCCAATTTCAGCAATTTTATAATTATTCTTATTGATCATCTTCATTGTGCTAAAATCATTAGTCTGGTACATGGCAAATAATTTTTTTAGAGAAGTTGCATGATGCAAAGCACCTGAATAAACTACTCGTTCAATCGAAAAGTATGTCAAAATTACATCTTCATTTTCATCTGAAATAAGTACAAGATCACCATTTGATGTTACCATATTTGTACTTTATTTGTCATCTTTATGTTTCTTCTCATTTTGTTGCTTTCATTGTCTATAGTTTCGTTAATATTATCTTTCATACAACAATGATAACACAAATTTTTTTTGAACTGTGATATATCACCATGACTATCAGGGCATTTTCTTTAATCTCTCTTATGTTTTCTATGACAAGAACTTGTGTAGTATATATTCCTATAGTCTTTCTCATTATTTATTCATTGAAAAATATTCTTTAACTATGAAAAAATGATACAATACCATTAGGAGCAAGTCGTTAAGTTCTATCATCAATATTTCTCATGACACTAGTAAGAAATCATCTTCTTTGCTCTTAATTGATTTACTAAAATCTTGAAATTCACTCAAATATTCTGCACTAAAATTTTCATCAGTTTTAAGTTTTATCATTTTTTTAATCATGAATGATTTATTTTTTAACTATATTTGTTTCATATAAGTCTTGCATTTTTTTTCTATATAACTGGTGTGTTTGTCTCTTAAGCAACATCAATAAGTTGCATAATAATTCAAACAATTTTCAATAGTTTTTCCTAGTGAAATATTATCTCCTAATTCAACCGGATCAAATAAATTCTTGTAGTAGAAACATCCCCCACCCTTGCTTTCCAAATAGAATAATTCGATGATAGTTTATTCATCTTGCTGAAATTTAATTCACAAAATGGAACACCAAAAATAACCTTGTAGTGATACCACTTGTTGGGAATCCTCTCTCGAGTTCACATGTTGAACAATCTACGTCAATACTATGGCAAAAAATGACATTACAAAATAATCAAAAGATAAAAAAAAACACTGAGCAATCACAAAGCAATTTAACTATATCAATAATTACAAAATCTTTCAAAATTTTGTCCAAATTCAAAAAATAATTCAATGAAAATAAATAAACAAAAATTCTCTAAAAAAATATCAAATCATGATTATTTGATTCTCTATTATCACCGTATCAAGAAACTTTTAGAGATCCTCTCAATTTGATTTTGTTCATAATTTATTGCTTTCCAAGATGAACCTCTTCATCTTCTCAAAAGTATTTTTTTCTATCCTAGCATCATCATGAAGAAAAAGATCAATCCCTCTTTTTTTCTACAACATCTAAAGACTAAAAAAGCACTAAGAAAAAATATTTTTTCCCTTTCTTTTCGTGTGTCTCACCTAGAGAGAAGTTCTATTTATCACTATTATAATTAATCTCAAACTCAAACACGCTTAAAGTCCACCAATATATGCAAAACAAATATAAATTTACCCTCTTGTTGTAAAATATATTACATATAGTCATCTTTACATTAAAACAAATTAGTTCAAAAAGATTTAGAAGTGTGTAATACATGATCTAAAATTATAAAAAAATAATTTAAAAAACTAAATGTAACGCCCCCAGAAGCACACATCGTCGCATGGTAGAATGTCCTCCTAAGAGCGCTACGACATACTTCATACTATAACTTGACTTTATAATTGACTAACAAGACTGGTCACATAATGTGAAAAAATAGAAAATTTTAAAAATCCAAATCTGTAAAAGAAAATATGTGGAAGTCTTACATCATATGAAAATGTCTCAAATGGTCTAATACAACTCAAATATAAAAGGCTAAGATAAGAGACACTAAAAGGATTACTAAGTCATGTGCCAATAGTAGTCACCACGAGCATCTATCACCGCATGCACCACCAGCCATAGACATTGTAGATCACTTACCTGTAGGTTCCAATACAAGGGAAAAGAAACATCCACCATGAGCTATAACGGGCGGTAATGCAAGGCAACAATATATAATGACATAATAAATAAATGCAGGAATAAGCTAATGACATAGTCAAAATCAATGTTGTAAAACTCGGACCGGTCATCGACTCGGATAGCTCCTCGGATGAGGTCGAACCGATCGGACTGGTTGAACTGAATGGTCTAACCGACATAAATATATTTAAAATAATATAAAGAGTTAAAATTAACAATTCAAAATATATGATGTTACATAAATTACAACACATACAATTTTTCTATCCCAATTCATAAGTTCATATCACAATATAAAATTTATATCAAAACTAAATATAAGTTCTAAAATCTAGTAGATAATGTTATAAGATAATTGTCAAGAAAAGTTCACAAACTTTCACAAATTCACAACACATAAAGTTTGCAACAAAATTTAATACAAATTATAATAACATAAAATTTAATACACATAAAGTTAACAACAAAATCTAATACACCTAAAGTCCTGGCGAACGCGGGGCCTAGACGACGCACGTCCAGGATGCGCGTGAAGCCTGGACGCGCTCGTCGTCCTCGCGAACACACAGTCTGGACGACGGGCACGTCTTGGACGACGTGTGTGTCCAGGCCACATGCACGTCCTGGACGACGCGCATCATCCTGGTGGCGTGCGGCTTGGAGGACGCGCACGTCGTCCTGGCGAACGTGCGGCCTGGACGACGTGCGCGTCTAGGCCGCGTGCCGCCTGGACGTGCGCGGCGAGAAGTAAAGGGAAGTTGCGTCTAAAATATTACTGGTGGTCTTGGAGTCAGCCGGTCGTCGTCGTCATCATTTTCCTAGAGTTTCGTCGTGTCGTGGAAGAGAGAAGACGCGAATAAGGTTGCTAAGGCATCCAGTTCTTTTTTGCGGAAAAAATTGATTTTTTTGGCGGTCCAAATTTGAAGATTTTTTTTTCATCCGGCTCAAGAAAAATCGTCGGTTCGCCGATCGAACCCGGTTTTTGACCGGGTTTGACCGGCTCAATCCGGTTCAAAGGCACGTCCGGCTCTCTATTGACCCCAGACCCGGTTTTAACCCCGGACATCGATCCAACCGATTCGACTGGTCGGTCTGGTTTGGGTTTTACAACATTGGTCAAAATATCAATTATTCCTTTTTCAATTTACTTAATTAACTTTCTTTCATTAGCTTTTGATTTTTCATTAATCTTTCATCATACATACTTTCATCTTTAACATACTTGACATCAGGAGTCAGCTATAACTAATAGTCAAATATCAATCACTCTTAGCATTTTTTACTTTAGGAATAAGCTAAGACCAATGATCAAGCATCAATTACTCCTCATCATCACCATACTTTATCAGTATTTTCATTATCAATCTTTGTTTTACATCATTCAATCATACTTTTATTTTTCATCAATCAATCCTTAACCATCATCATCAATTAATAGCCTTGATCCTCTAATGCGGTATGCTAATACAATAATGAGTTCAAATGGTTATATTTGTTATCTTTGACTTATCCTAATAATGACTTTGAAGTGACTTTGAGGATTGCTTTGATGACTTTGAAGTGGCCAATTAATCTTGGAGATCTCGCCAATAGGTCAATGGAGGTGCACAAGCCATGACCGAATGAGAATACTTGAGAAATTCTTTTGTTGCACTGCGGGGAGAAGCCAAACTGGCAGCTGCCCTACCCCCTATCTTTAAACACTGCACCCCCAAACTTCATCAATACATGCGACATCATCATTTAATTTAGGTGAAGCATGACTGCGCTTTATTATATCCACATAATTAGTCCTTAATCATTTAAAAACAAACTATTCAATTATCCATTTAAAAACCATCATTTAAACATTCTATCAACATCGACACGGGTCGTGTCGTCCACAGACATGGTCAGTGTTCAAAATTGATTTTAGTGTCACCGACAAGCCATTTCGACCAGTCACGGGCCGTATCGGGTGAAGACAAGGTTCGTGTTCCATCCATTCATCGTCGAAACATAAACCTCTTAGGACGCGTGCCATTTTTCGATCGTGTTTGTTCTCCGATGCGGGCTGCGTCGCGATCCATTCCTTAATAAAATAATCATATCGACCGACATGTTAAGGCAACACGGTTGTGTCATTTATCAACCCAGGCCATTTTTCACGATCGTATCAATTTAGAGTTTACCGTTCATCTTCTTCGGCCGACACAAACCATGTCCGGTTCAATGCAGGCTGCATTACATCTTCTTCCTATATTAAATTAGTTTAATCTGAATATGTGCCCTACGTCAGGGTGATGCAGACCATGTCCGATCCATCGGTCGTGTCCGTCAAACTGGTCGGCGCTTAAGGTTCCGGCCAAGGACGCGGTCGTGTCCGAGGAGGACTCGGACCGTGTCCTAACATGATATGTCGACGAATGCGGCCCTGTCCAAGGTGGATGTGGACCATGTCTCGCCGATGTGGTTAGGTATGTGTTGAGGCACAACATCATCTCGACGGACGTGGGCCACGTTGGAGGGGACACGGTCCATGTTTCGCTGTCGTGTATCCAATTAAAACAATTAATTATGGTATAGAAAATACTAATTAAGTCATGGCCGAATTCATTATTCATTGAGTCATCATGTTAAAGCTATAATCATCTAGCATGAACTCTAACGTGTGATTCATTAATCATATAAGCCTATATATTGGGATCCGCCTATTTACATACCGAATCTTGTAGGGTCTTTAGGGATTTGTTCTACTCTTATTTTTGCCTTCTCATCCTTGCCTCATGCGCTGTTACAAATCTCCTTCTTGTGCTCCTATAGTTTTGGCATGGTCTTAGGGTAAGAGAAGGAAGAGAGAGAAAGAGACGACCATTGGAGAGAGGTCTTACCTAATCACCTAGTGGGAGAGGAAGAGAGAAGAGAGTGAGAGATAATGCAATGGTTGAGGCTTTGAGAAGAGAAAAAAATTATGAGAGTCTTTCTCCCTCTTAGGTCTATTTATAAGGGTGTCATTAGGGTTTCTCTATTTTTAATCCAACTCAAAATCTTCTCCTATTTAACTTAATAATGTAATTAAAAATATGATTAAAATATCACTTATTTAATTAATCCTAAATTTAATATTTATTAAATTCTGGACTGTCACATGGCGATCCCACAACGGGTCATGTTGTACACCAATCAGATTGTGTTGGTTTTAGAACTAGTATGTGTGTTACACTAAATGTCGAGATAAATAGTTGCTGTAAAAAACTTTATCTAAAATCATTAATAATTTTACAAGATAAATTAAACTTGATAAACACACTTCTTTATCTCTAACTCAAATAAAGGGAACACGATTACTTATGGATATATATGCACATATGGAACTATACTACTGCGCACTAAAAGTTAGAACGTCAACCCAACAGTAGTTGCTTCTTTGCACGTTAAGTTGTACCATAACTAGTGCAAAAGGTCCATTTGTTACATTTGTTATCAAATTAAAATGAAAAATTTATGTACCCATAGTTAACATTGTTCCTAATTAAAGGAAATTGTATTTGTCAAATTACACTTTTATTGCTATGTCCAAATCTAGGATCATAACCCTATTCGGAATTATCTTCAAGAATAAATATAAAGAAAATTGTAACAAATGGTGGAGGAAGATGCAACCTGTTTATCTTTACGACTTTGGCATTTTTTGTTAAGTAAAAAATTATGTAATTAAAATCAGAAATAAAGTCTTGTCTTTATCAAAACTTCAATTTAAATATTTAGTAAATACATTTAGAGGACAACAAGACTGTTGAATCTAGGATCCCGAGAATGTTTTGAATGATCACAAATTTATAAATGAACTCAGTCTGTACTAATGAACTTGTTTGAGATGATTTCTCTAACAGGATATAGACAAGTTCAGTACAGCGGTCGACCTGAGCTAAAGGAATGGACGACCACTGTACACGTAATACACATCATGAAGAACCATATGTGTGCAGTGGGCGTCCTAAGGATATAAGCGATCGACCAGTTACAGGAGGAGGATGTCATATGAGCATAAGTGGAACACATACGGTCGACCAAAGATATGGAGAGGTCGATCAGTATAAGAAGATAATGTATATGGAGGAGGAGGCAAAGACGGTCGACCCAAGATATA